>LMYD01000619.1:0-114347 GCA_001630595.1 Pseudogymnoascus sp. BL308
AGCCTAGCTACTACTCCCCCCCCTAGCCCTAGGCCCCTAGGGGCACGTTTTAATCCTAAAAAGTCACGTGATGAATTCTCTAATACCAAAGGTCTCTGATACCACTAGGTGTCCTGTTAGGTACCCTCTACTAAAGGCTATTTTCTCTCATTTACACGGTTGTTTCTTCAAGTATGTCCCCCATCCAACTACCTCTATGTCCATTAGTGCTGAAGTATGGCTTAGAACTAAGCTTTTCGAGTTCATCAGGTATCTTTCTAGCTAGGCGTAATGTGAGTGACTTAATAGTTACATCTGAAGTTTCTACCCTAGCGCTAGTAGCGTCTTCTATACGAAGTAGTTGAAGTGCGTAATGATGGTCCTGTTAGTAGAGATATGCTAAGCGCAAGCTCTCTTCTAGGCATGAGAACAACCTTCTCTAGTCCACAAAGTTTGTGCTAACGTTGCTAATAGCGTCATGGATGTTTAAAACAACTCTTGAGTTTGTGAACAGTACCTCCTTAGTCGTCTTGTTATACGTGTAAGGTCTTAGAGAGTCCATGAAAACTAGACTATGAGAGCAAATGTCGCCACTTTTGTCTCCTATCATAAGTAGTATATACACACACTAGCTCTCTCCTACATCGTCCATGTCGTAAATAGAGTGCAAGTCCTAGCCAAGAAGTATAGGATTGAGGCCGTGGCAAAGAACAATTAACGTCTAAGAGTCGTTTCGAAATATTACATCCTAGACACTGTTATGCCTCCCTTGGAATATTAATTTTGACATAATGAACATAATATGGTTAAGTGCTCATCTTAAAGAAAATTCTAGTTCATATAATTACTTAATGTTCTTAAAAGCAGCATGCTAGTTCCTGAACCTGCTAAGAGGTGGCCGTTGGGATTTTAATGGCCATCATTATGTTAATGGTCTGCCCTTACGCGACACTTATTACTGTTGTCGTGTCTATACTCTTCTTACTAGCAGTCATTAGAAATACTGTAGTCCCTAACACTGTATTATTTTCATCATGTAGATAAATGTACTATGCCTAGCTTTCATGTCTACTAGCCTTGCTGCAAGCTTAGCTATTAACTCTCTCATTAGCTCTTAGATGAATGCGACGATAAACGCGACCGCTAGCATTACTTTAGGGGCTACCGCCTATCTAAGCGCAACTAGTGCTTTAGCTAATATCACCTCTTAACTTGATATAACAATATGGGCAGGGTTAGGGTGTAAGCTAATCATGTTCTTGGATTCCTTCTTGCAACTAACTATCCTTAAGGCATAGGTGCTATGGCTCGTATTAAGGGGTTAGACTCAAGGCATTACAAGCATAACGTTCTTTCCCCTTTACAATATGAGGCCTATTATAGCTTTAAACTTAGTCGGCCCCTTATTAGTAGAGAATAGCTTGATATTAGCTGTGAGTTAGGATTAGACGAGTGTGTAGCTTTTTAGCACTCGTATTAGCCACGGGATTCACTAGGTAAGAGGAATTTAAGAAGAAAAGAGCAATTTTAATACAGGATAGTTGGGTGTGTTGATTTTGGCACATTTTGGTGCGTACGATTTTGGCTTAACTAAGCTGTATGTAACGATGATGCAACTATAAAATATTAGCACATAATTTTGAGCACATCTTAGGGCGTTCGAATCTGGCTCAACTAGATAGAGGAGCATTAGCACATAGTAGTAGCAGCTGTGAAACATTCTCGAGGCATTACTAACATAGTTGCGTGTAATATCAGCTTCCCCTTCATGTACAGCTACTAGAACTTTTTGTGGATTTCACTCTAAGACTAAGAATAGGGGCAGTAGCTAACACCACCTAAGCCTACCAGCTAAGCTAGTAGGACGTAGATTAGTTCAGGGGTAGTTCTATAGTACAAAGAGTAGTTTCAGTAGCTACTATACTATAGATCAATGGAGATATATATCACTTATAATAAATTAGGCCCTATGTACTAAGCGTAGACCTACACTTTTACTTAGAGACGTCCGTTTTAATGCTAGGGACGCCAAACCAAAACCAGCTAAAGTTCTAATGCTTGAATCACTATAGCAAAGTATGACTAACTAAGACGTAATGGCCATCGAAATGCTAATGGCCATTGGAATGCTAGTGGCCTTTAGTTGCGTAAATGTTGCGATTATCTGTCTGCATTATATACTCCTCTTGCTACTTTCAATCACAGTCATTAGATAATACTGTAGATCTTAGTTTGGGTTACATCATGCAGTTGAATGTATTATACCTAGTTATAGCGTCTACTAGCGTTGTTATAAGCTTAGCTGTTAACCCTTGCACAACTAATTCTTGGTTAAATGCTACTAATCTAACTGTTACTAATGCTTTAACGCATACTAGCTCTCCACTCGATTTCATAGCCTAGACAGGACCAAACTATAAGCAAAACCAATCTAATGCAACAACAATATGTTGTTTAACCATCCCTTAGGTACAGGGCATATGTTTAAGGTTGGAGATATATTAAGGTGGTATAAGTGGAAGATTATACTAGCAAGTGCTAACGCGCCCTTTTCTAGCTTTAGACTAAGTCGCCCACTTAAAGAGAGAGAACAGCTTAATTTTTAGCAAACATTTGAATTAGACAATTGTAGACGCTTTTTGCGCTCGTATAGGCCCTAAGATTCACTAGGTAAAGGTTTAAGAAAAATGAAATAGCTTAAAGCTAATATATAACAGCTAGATGTGCTAATCTAAACACATTTAGATGCCTTTAAATCTGTCTAACTACGACAAGTTCAACTACTATTTCTTCTACTACTACTTCTTCGACTACTACTTCCGCTAATGTAAGCGCCACTGTAGCATTTGCAGAAAATACATTTTACTGCCTCTCGAACAATTTTCTTAGTACTAGGTACTCTGTTACTAACATGAAAGAGAACGACATTCTCTCATGCAAACTTAACATGACTATTACTGGCAACGACATTAGGCAATACTAGCAAATCAAAAGGATCCCTAATACTGAAAACTAGTACTGGTTTGCAGGTCCATGGCTTAGGAAGAATATGCGGCTCTTCCTAGACCCGTTAGATCTAATAAATCCACATATGGTAGAGGCAGATGATATAGCAATAGGGTAGCAGTGGAATGTTTAGAGAATGCTAGATGGGACGTGGAGAATTCGTAACGCGTTGCCGTTAAGTAATATATGGAATTTTTAGTCTAATTAGAGGGGAAGGGCGTAGTTGAGTACTTATAGTGATACGTATTCGTTGTTTATGGATATGAAGTATAATATAGGGTTAGAGTAGAGTATTGCAGAGGTGAGGAAAATTTCAGCAGCAGATGGTTTTTTATAAGGTACTGTAACGAAAAGGTTTAATAAATCAGATGAAATATGTTAGGTAGGCCTAGTAGCCAAAAATCATTGTAGTTAAGATCACCTACCTGCACATTTCAATAAGAAGCAGCTCGTCTTAATTTGCAAATACTTAGCAGAGGCATAACAATGAAATCCGTTAACAACATGTAGATCTTAGTCTTTCTTTCAAATGTCTGCTAAGGTAGCTAATTGGCTCATATCTCAAGGCACACTCTAGTTGAAGCCAGCCCCTTTATCGAAACCTGCTGATAAGAACTCGCTCAGCTGGTTTTTATGTAAGTATAACGTTGCTTAAGCTGACAGTTGTCACAAGCCCATTAGAGCTATAGACGGGTTAGCGATTGCTGTCCCTTGGCTATTAAGTCTTAGTAGTCTATTACGTTACTTATTACTTTACAACTTAAACTCCTCATCCTCATTCCAGCCTCCTGTCTCTACACTGTCCTTCCTCATTACTGTTGGTTCTAGAAACACATTAACCCCCTTTAGTTTACCCTTTGCCTTTGCTTTTTTAATCTCATCTTCAAAAGTGGCCATTGCTATCTTTCATATAACCTCGTTTCTAGTCTCCATCTGAAATTCAAACTCTAGAGTTTTCAACCATAGCACTAGCTTGATTTTCTTAATATCGTTCAATTCGCATTCTAGCTTAGTCGCTAAGCTAGGAAGAAACTCCTTTAAAGATTTAGCGCTAAAGCAGCCCTCTTCCTAAAAACTCTAGCGCGTAATGCCGTTGTTATAAAGCAAAGTAAAGAATGGGATGAGGACGCAACCTTTAGGTTGAGCTATAATATATGCCCGCTATATTTGTGATGGTGACTGACACTTAGTTAGAGGTAGTGTTAGTGCTTTTGTCTAGAGAGGCGCTAGAGGTAATGGGGCAGGGTTGAATTGCTGAGAAAGGGGGCTCTGCTTTATTGCCCGTTCTATAAACCCGTCGTAATTATTAGTGGTGAAAGTGCTGCTGGCTATCTTTCGACGTTTAATTTGCCGGTCATCATATTGTGTTACACCCATACGCCAAGTACGATCTTGAGACGGCTTATAATAAGTGGCATTGTTATAAGCATACTTGTTTTGTTTCTAGAAAAGCTGCATTAATAAGGTCACAGTTCTAGTGATAATAGTTAGCTTTAACCCGCCAAAATCTAACTATTAATAGAGGAAAATTGCGTACCCTTCATTTGAACTGTTTAGAACCAAGTCCCCTCCTTTCCTACTAGACTAAAATTCCCCTCCTTTTACTTTAGATAAGAAGGCTTCTGCCATAATTCTTAGCTCTTCTTAGTCGAGTTTCTAGTTAAGAAGCTTAGTTCCACGGCAACTGCTCCTAGTGGTGTAGGTCATCTGCTAATTACGTGAAAAGTCACAGAGATTGTTATAAGCGTCTGTGCCATAAAACCTAAGGAAGTTGAAGAGGTCACGCGTAGATGGGATACTGCCTAAGAGAATTGAAGGCTTCCTGTGTGACATAATGAATTTGTCTTGAGGGGAAAAGTTAAGTGGAGCAAAACAGAATTACTAGGCAATTCTCTTCCTTTTATAGCTAAGTAGCTGCTCTTAAACCCCTTGGCAGCTGACGTGGCTAATGCAATGCTATTTTAAGCCATAGGGAGCTGCGCTAAAAAGAATAGCCAGGCATTTCGCTAGACTTAGCTTCAATACTCGAACTTAAGGGGCTAGGACGGATTAGTCTTCTGTAGACGCAAGCAGACTTCTCTAGAGACCTTGTCTCCTTTAAGACTGCTGCATCTACAGCTAGATAGGCTAAGAGCTACATAACCCCCTTAATCTTAGTTACGTTAGTTGGTAATGCAGAGCCTAAGCTGCGCTTGGGGCTTGCCGTGCGCTGCATTTCTGCTAGCTAAGGCAGACTAATTTGAGCCCAAAGAGTTTGTCGTATAGCTACAACATATCCATTGCTTACGTGGTAATATTAATGGGAAACGGGCGGGCTATGTGGTGCACCTGCAGCTGGATCTAGAGAGGGGCGAAGTCTTCCCTAAGGCAGATTTATTGCGGACACAACGAGGTTAGTAATATACAGGGGTCTCTTAACGGTATATAAGGCCACTAATTTCCTAGACGAGAGTGCTATAGTTCTTTATCACCTCTTCTATTCTTATCCATCACTTCTTTTCTTCTCATATACAACCTCTAATACCACCTATACAATTCCCATTAGCAGGATGTTATTCCAAGCTCTTAAGCTATATGGTGGAGGCTTGTACGACGAAGTTTTACTTAACTTGGCTGAAATAAGGGGCTCTCAACTTGTATGACATCTAGAAATACAACAATGAGTATAGACTAATAGCAACTAGGGCTCTCTGGAATTTGTCTTTTACATGATAACTTTATGCAAAGAACGTTTAGAGAATTCCAACAACTCTTTAATAGCCCAAGCTTAGGTCTACACGTGCATTGAAGCTTTTATGCCTACTGTATATCATGCGTTCTACTTAATTGTAGTTTTTTAGTCGTGCAATAACTTATACTCGTTTATAGAATATAAAGGCGACATTCATCTAGAAACCATTTAACGGGCGTTAGGTAATTCTTCTTTTAGCATAGTTTCTAGAGCATTATTCATACTAACATAATATTCAGATGAAATCACTTCACTCGAAGAATATGCAAATCTGCCCGAAGATGAAAATCTACCCGAAAATGTATAAGGTAGATAACTTCATTTAAATATCTGCGTCACTCTAACTAACTAATGCCTAGGAATTCTTAACGAGGTAAAATGCCTCTACGAGGGTGGAGTCACACGAGATGGACGAATGGATAATGCAGCTAAAGTGTAGTATTGCTAGCTGGCGGCAACGGTGTAGGCATCCTAGCCAAGTTTGTTTGACTTAGTATTATGCTTCGCGCTGATATTATGCTTCGTGCTAATATTATGCTTCGTGCTAATTATCAATCTTTAGAGGTATTTTAAATAGATATGGTCATCTAATGTAAGTCTAGCGGCTTGCGTACTTTGTAGCATACATAGAGGACTAACCTATAGCATGATGCTGCTTGCATTTGGCCTTAATTAATGGCAGAGATCGATTATGCTTAGGGGTAGAATCAAGCTAGTAGAGGTATTAAGTGGGAATTTTGATTAGCTGGAAATTGAATAATAACTCGTCCTAGTAGTGTGTAGCCCTCACTAAAGTCATATTTCCTAAATGAATGAATGCGGTAATGATATATACCTTTGCTTAATTTTGCTTAATCAACTAAGCCATAAAGTCTCTTCGCCCCTTCCTCTACGCCCTGTCTAGACTAAGCCCCGCGTAAGTAGCCATCCTAAGTTACATCCGTTAGGGTTATGAACTGGCTGTTCGAGCGTCTAAAACCAACAATTGCTCTGTTTGTTATTTACTACTAATGATGTCTACGAATCTTAATAAGGGTGGTTGTAAGATTGTTTGAATTTTTAACCGATTAGTCCCTAAAGGAAATAGCAATTAATTGATAAAGTCTAAACTATTAGAGATATAAATGGTGTTGATGTTGTATGTGATTTAAATAGCTGATTCGACTAGTCAATTCTTCACTACAACCGTTGCGACGACAATGAATTTTTGTATTAGAGGCCATTAAATCAAAATGCTATGTTCGTAGATGCTTACGGAGGATATTAATGCGTGCAAAGACCTTATCCTTCTTTGCTAGTCTAGCCTCCTCATCTGACTTACAGAGATTACATGTTAAAGCTAGTCCTTGAGTCTAGTGAACACTCACAATCGTCTCGTTTTTATATAGTTTCTAGACATCAAAGAGATGTTCTAGCTGTTGCTTCTCTAACTTTAGCCCCTTATACTTGCGAGGGCATTCTTGTCTATTGCAGATTAGTGCTAGGTTATCGACGAAAGCGATCTGCACTTTAATGACCTGGTCCTCATCTAAATCATTAAGTGACATGCCTAGCATTTTGATAATTGCAGCTCGCTCCTTAAGTTCGTACTTCTTTGGAGGGGAGGTGAGAGCATTAGTAGGGAAGATACCCTGCATTTGTCGACTAACCTCCTTAGTGTAGACGTTTGTGTGAAATTCTTTGATAGTCTTATCGAGTAATGCATTGCTTAATTGGCGTTTTAAATTGTTTATATTAGCTTGCGCCTCTTTATGTTGCTTGAACAACATCGTTCCTTGAGCTGCCTTAATCGTAGTATAGCCCTTAAGCTTGATCTCTTAGCCATATGTGTTACGTAAAGCAGCTGCCTTGATGATTTCTAGATGATTTTTAATCTTAAGCTTCTGCTCATCTATAAGGCACAAAGGGCATCTCCTATGACGAGCTAGCCGGCCGACTCTTCGTATGAGATCGTCTCGTCGTAGTGTGCCTAGATAGATGCCTTAGCAGTCTTTGTCGACAAAGTCTAGCATGTAGTACTACTCGTAAACATCCCCCCTGTTGCTCATAATATGTCTGCGTTCTTTAGGGGTTAGTGCATCTATGACAGCATATATTAGCGAAGAGGACGGCAAATGGTACTAGAAGAATAGAGACGAAAAGGATTACTATCATACCATTTAGCTCCTTCCTTAAACCTCGCTGTAGGCCATAGAGCTCTAGCACCTTCTCATATCCCATCACTTGGCCAAGGCAAACAAAATAATATTGATACTTCGAATACTAGAAAGGCCTGGTCTTTAAAATACGGACTCTAGTAGCAGTAACCTTAACGTTGCAGAAGACGAGTCGCTCTGCCCATTCGTTGTCCCATTTAAGAGTTATGCGGTTAGCGTCTAGAGGGACCACTAGATTGTAGATATCCCTTAAAGATTTGAATTTGTTTTTGAACGCGTTATTAGTAAGAGCAAGTGCTAGCATAAAGCTAACTGCGTAACATGATAGGTCTTTCCCTTCATAGAATGCAAACTTCTTCCTGTTTAAATTAGTAAATCGTAGAAGCTGAGCAGCTATGCTCCTACACATAGGTACCACTTACTTCTTAGATTTCCCTCTAGACCTTTTAATTTTCTAGAGGTTTAAAGTCATGACGATTATTGGCCGCTTCCCTTTGACCGTAGAAGGAAATAGTTGGAATCTGATATCTAAATAGAGCACAGCATCCTCCCTAACGAGAGCTTCAGGCCTCGCGGATGTACAGCCACCAAAATCCATTAGTAGTAATTCTTCTACCTAGAGTCGTTCATAGGGATATAACACTGTATCATCTACCTAGTTGCCATATTATAGGTTGCATAGATCATCAACAAAAAGCGCATATTTCTCCTTTTCAGAGGTATTAAGTGCAAGATATTGTAGGATCCACTGTTTTATAGTTAGTATTGTTTAGCTAAGCACTAAGAGGGGCAACTTACATTGCAAATATCAAATAAAATGTCGTTAGCCATATATCTCTTCGCTACTTGTGCATATAACATGCTAAGGGTCTTCTAGTACGTTATAATAGAGGATTCTTTCGTTACGCGTGAGTTTTCATATCACTAGCAGAGGTATGCCTTGAAAATGGGTGCTTTACCCTTAGTAAGGGCCTCTGACGGATTATCGCTAAGTACAAAATCGAGATCTTCATCCTCTAGAGCGGCTTCTTTCTTAGCCTTTAACTTCGCCTAGAACCTACTAAGTAAGGTTAGCAAAGATGTCTATATACACATAGCTAACCAATAATAAAGACTTACTACGCCTAAAATTCCTCTGCCCTCGCTATTATAATCTTTGTAGCGTTACCGTGATTTGATAAATTAACACCTACTTTACTAAAGTCTGCTATCTTTTGCCAGTAGGACACGGCTTCAGTAAAATCAGATTCATTTTCAGACTAGAAATTGTAGCCAGAATCTAGGCGCATCTCATTACTAGCATGTGGAGATGCTAATTGCTTGCCGCGATGCATGTTTTTCTTTTTAATCCGCGGTTTATAGAGTCGCCGTTATTCCTTCACGTTTGCTGGCACTGTAGAAGGAACTCCACCTCAGCCATTATGAAGTCCTACACGTTAGGCATAGCGTCGAGCGAGTTGCAGGGGGAGATTAGCCATGAAGAGAGTGTATATTGCAAAAGCTAGCAGTATATGAGACAAACAGCTATGGTGTTTAGGCTAGGAGGTTGCGCTCGACGTTGTACTTAATATTCTAAGAAGCGCGTATTCCTTTAGGTCTGCAATATCGCCTATAACAACCTGATTCTCTGGCTGTGTTAGCTGTAGAATAGTTATAGATGATGAAAGAGTGAAAGGTAAAGACAGTAGAGCAAAATAAACCACAAGGCTGCTTGAAAGCACTGAGCTAACGATAGAGCAAGTGATTTAGGGACATGTAAAGAGAGTAAAAAGTGTTAGGGCGAGATGGCAGGATCATATACATTTTCTGTCACAGCAGGTCACGAAGTAGGTTGTGTGGGTTACTTTGCCTTGTTATTTTTACCTTGAAAATGGCCCTTACATTTCGGGGGGCAACCAATTTCGCGATGGTGATTGTAGTTGTCTTTAAGGCGGCAAGCCAAATTTATGTTAGCGTGGAGCTAGCGTAGGTAACCGAGCGGAGAGGCCGCGTAAAGCAGCGGGCAAATGCTGCCATAAACAGCTGCCAAATCGCCAACATGTAGTGTATAGTAGTAATAGTCGGATTTTAGTGTTTTCGTGCCTAACTCGCTTGTGTGCCTAACTCGCTTGTGAAATACGTTAGTATTTTTCTAAATTTTAAAACTTTAAACTTTAATTACTCTATAACTACTAGACTTAATTAACTTATTTTTTCACTATATTAAAGCTCTTATTCTATAGTTTTTTATATAGTCTTTTTATATAGGTGTTACTAATAAGAATTTAAGGGTACCATAGTATAATAGTAAAACTTAGTACCCTCTTAACAAAAAAACTTAGTACTCTTAGAGGGTACTAAGTTTTCTAGGTATAGGTAGGCGTTAAATAGCCCTTTCTCTAAAAAACCTTAATTAAGAAAGGTAGTAGGCAATATATATTCTACTAGGCCATTTGCCTAATTAGGTAATTATAACTTAAACCACTACCTTTCATCTACTATATCTTCTACTACAACGCTCTAAATGAGAAAAGAAAACCTGTTTACCATTACTAGACTCATTTCTAACAAGTTTTGTACTAAAAGTTTTATAAGTTTGTTCTAACCTTCACCCTCATTTAAGTATTTCTATAAGTAGATTTAACACTTTAATTAGTATATAAATGCTTATATAGTTAGAACCTATTACTTTCTTATTCTTAATAGATATAAGAGCTACCTCTTTACTTAATTTTAACACTACTATATAAAATAGAAGATAATTACTCTCTATATACTACTACATTTATTACATATTATTTAGCCTCTTAATGTAAGCTACTTTACACTACTAAAGCTTTTATATAGAAAGTAGATTAAAACCTTTATATAGTAGGTAACCTATTAGAGACTATATGCTAATAGTATTATTTCTATAGCTTAGAAGTTAGCTTAATAATCTTCTAGCGACATTGAAGTTCTCTGTAGACAATACCCTAGCATGGCAGCCTGGCTCGACACCGCAATCCAGCGCCAACCAAACGTCTCTAGGATGTTAGCAGCTTGGCGACTAGGTTGATCCCGCCGTACCTGCATCTGAACCCGGGAACGGTCGAACCGATAGCGTGCTTGTAGCCGATATATACCTCGGCCACGTCACATCAACGATGTCCCAAATCTGTGACGCGCTTAGGCTGTACTCGGAGAGCAAGCGTTATACCTCGGACGCCGCAACCGTTAAAAAAGACGTTCCAAGACAAATAAATTACGCCTATGGGCAACCTCGCCAACTTCACTCAAGCCGCGATTGCACTGGCGATGACCTCTATCCGGGCTCCGCGGAGCTAGCAACCGCAAGGAAAGTCTCATTCGCCTCGTACACAAAGCGCACTACTACGTTTGCACCGGCTTCGCAGACACACCCGTCATCCTGCCCGCGCTAACAAAGGTCGCCGAGACACCGCTTGCGTACCGTATGCTAATGGAGAAGCACTGCCTGTCGTGGTTGTACCCCGTAACGATGTGCGCCACGACAGTATAGGAGGGCTGGGACGCACTGCTGCCTAACGGCAGCTTAAGCCCTGGACAGATGCTGAGCTTCAACCACTATGCGCTGGGCGCCGTTGCAGCATGGCTAGATGACACTGTAGGAGGTATTACCTCGCTCGACGGGTGGCGAACGGTTATCGTGAGACCTGTCCCTGGCGGGGGGGGTCGATGATGCGGAAGCGCATTTTGAGGGGCTGTATAGCAGGGTCGCGTGTACATTCTCGTCTCGTCCCCCCTGACTTTCACCCTTCTAAAGTCTCGTAGGAGATTTATACAAATGGGAAAGTGCGGTTTGACGTTGGTTGAGATGAAGGCTCTTCGCAAAACAGAAGCAATGCGTTATCTAGCCAGGACGGTATTCAGTTCTAGAGCAATAAGTCATTTGGGAAAATAATCAATGTAGCAAATAAACTATCTAATAGGCTTGTAGGCTAACCTATAAACCTAGCAGAAAAATCACTTTAGCTACTATAATACTCTTAAATTCAAAGGTGCCTAATAGGCGTCCAATCTTACACTGAAGACATTATTGAGTCTCAAGCTATTCCTATAAGCTATCTTTGGGGATTTAGGCCTCCGCAAGTTGTAGGAGTATGTGGCGCACGCTTGCGATGCGTATAAAGATACATTTGCGTGTGTATATTGGAACTTGCTTAGCGGTCTATCACCCTTTTAGTTCAAACCTAACAAGTGGTCTTCCTAAGGCTTGGAAGTCCATTGCTTCTCGTCCAGCCCTCAAACTGTCTCGCTGGGAGCCTCTGTTCAAACATTTCGTCGATCTCAGATACAGGGCGTCCTTTCATCTCAGGAACAATAAGCCAGGTGATGGCGGTACCGATCAAAGATAAGCCCCCAAAGAAAAAGCCGGTTTTGCCGCCAAGGTCTCCAGCATCAGGATTATACAGGTAAGGAATAGCAATACTAAACACGCCTGCGCTTAGTCCACCAGTGATCCACGATATGCTCATAGTCTTCCCCCGCAGTCGGAGGGATGAGGTTTCGGCGGCGACGATGCTTGATACTGGCCAGACTCCGGCACCACAGATGACGATTATTACCATCAACATAGCAGTAGTAAACCTAGTTATAGTTAGTGGAATGGGATATTAAAAAGTAGTCATAGGGCGCAAACCAGACAACGGCCTCTCCTCCTTTAAAGCAGCCTGAAATTCCCACGGATACCCAGCATAGAGTAGCGGCACCGAAGGTAGCCACCATTAGTGATCTTCTTTTGAAGTAGGACACACCCCAAGCGCTAAAGATATTAGCAACTAACCCTGCCACAATACCAATGATGAGAAACAAAATGCTATTGCTTGCGCTCTGTCCAAGAATCTGTAGGAAGTAACTAGCACTAGCCAGTAGCGGTAGTCCCCAGAGGTTAGTTGTTACGCTGCTGAAAATGACAATCAATGTTCGCCGTAAGCTGGACCCCTTGAAACAATTGGAAAATGCTGCATCTGAGTCGCCCCTGTGGAGGTCAATCCTCTCCTGCTCGATGGAAACTTGGATCGTCCGAACCGTAGCCAAGGCGTCAACGCCTCTACGGTGGAGGCGGTACTGCGACTTCAGGGCATCATCCATCCTGTTTTTGCGGACAAGCCAAACCGGGCTTTCCGGAGCAATAATGACCATCAGCACTAAAGCGGCAGAAAATGGCCATTGGGAAGCAAGGCAGATTCGGTAGGATTTTGATCCTGTAACCTTGAGCTGAGTAAATATCACACCCGATCCTATCAATTGACCAAGGAGAGTAAATATAGGAAGAAGTGTAATCAAGGGTCCTCGTAAACTCGGAGGCACAATTTCCGAGAGGTAAGTTTGAGTGGTGCAGATAAGGCCTCCTAAAGCAATGCCGATGACTAGTTTACCGATTAGGAAGAGGATTCGGCGGGTTCCAATATTTTCGGGATAACTAGACGCAAAGCTAATGCTCACACCAATGGCTGAGATGAAAGTTGCAACCAGGAGGGACTGGCGCCGTCCAAAGCGGTCCTGCATCGAGCCAGCGAAACCTGCACCAGCCACTATACCTAGTGGAGTTGCAGCACTCCATACTGCTAACCAAGTTGCGGGAATAATGTACGAAATAAAATGCGATGTGCCATAGTCGCTTCTAAGTTATAGTGAGTCAGTCTCTTCGTAATAAAAGGATGAGGGTTTAAATTAACTAACTGGAAATAGGGCATCGCTGTGATGGTGCCTACGATTACAAAATCATAACCGTAGAGTAAGATTCCGATAGACAGTCCAAGAGCATACGACACAATCTTTGGAAATTTCTTGACGCATTGAAGAAGAGACAGGTTTCCATCATCCAAGTCGTTGTTCCTAGCAACATCCGTTGAGTCCGGCAGTGAAGTCGAGTCTTCAATCATCTCTGCGCTATATTTGTTGTCTGCCATGGCTGCTTGCTTAGATCGTGTGTTGCAGAGACAAAAATAATCAACGGCAAAAAAGTCGCAGGATGAAGAGAGACGTTAATGTTGATCTAATGGCTCTTTTAAGGGCATGTGGAGACGATATATAGTGATGGAAGGCTGGCGTGTGCAAATCAGCATCTTGGCGTGTCATATCAAAGAGCTCTTCCTAGGCATACAAAAGGGCGAGGCACATGGAAACATGTGAATTAGTCCGCTAAATAATTTCGTAGAAATTGACACGCGAAGCTTTTATTGTCATACATACATTGACCGTGGAGAATGTGGCCTCTACTACTTAGTATAACCCGGTACCCGGTGCCGGTAGCCAAGGTGGGGAAGTGAGAAACATGGTGACCGGTGCCGGTGCCGGTGCCGGGCCACTTCTAACCTAGGGAAATTACCGATTCTTTCCAGCCGCGAGATACCCCAACATCAAGAGAGGTACACGTCGCGCTTCCGGGACTTAAAACCTTCTCTATTGGTGATTTGGCTATAGTTTCGGGGATATCGGAATAAAGATATCGAAATGGGACCTGGTGTCGCTACCGGTGCAAGCTATCATCACTCCATGAGGAGTACTAACCGACGAGGTCACTGCCGCTCGGCATTTCCATTTATCACATGTGTATAGGATACAACTTTCGATTACTAGCAATATCGCTCGTTCTCTCAGCGATGTGTGAAGCTCGAACAGAAATGCTGAAACTGCGGGGAAGTGGTTCTTCATTTCCCCACTAGTAGATTCGACATATAGGGGCTAAACAATGCTAGTATTTATTCGAGTCTATAGCAGGCGACTCGAGTACAAGTTAAGTTACTTTCCCCTCCTGATTTCTGTTTCTGTCTCTGCATATACTTCTATTCTTATATTCTTAAAAGGTTCCTCGAGAAAACTTCAGACCATTATCATTACTCTACGCGCCTGCTCTTACTCAATTTCTGCAGCAACTATGAAGAGCTACTCTGCCATCGCTTTGATGGCCCTCCTCGGAATTGTCACTGCCGAGTATCCATCCTGTGCGGTATGCCTACTCTTCTTATTTACTACCTCCTCACCTTCCGCCAACATCTCTTTTCTGTATTATCGACTTCATCTAATTTTCTCCCCAGGTCGAATGTATCAATTCGGCCATTACATCGACAACTAATTGTTCCACCACCGATCTAGCATGCATGTGTGAAAATGCCAGCGCAGTTGGCGATGCAGCCACCGGTTGTGTGATATCTAGCTGTAGCACCGCTGATGCTCTAGGTACTCCCCCCCCCCCCCCCCCTCNGGCGAAATGTGCGCTAATTTGGGATCTTCGTCTGTGGCTTCATCGGCCCCATTTACTGCCTCTGACGCCGCTTCACCTTCTGGCTCATCAGTCGCTTCTGCTACCTCTGGTGCCGCCTCCACTGCAACGTCTGGCAGCCCTACCGGCAATGCAACCTCTGCACAGGCGTCCCCGAATTCTGCGATGATAGTTAGAACTCAGTTTACTGGACTCATAGCTATTGGTATCGCTGCCTTTGCGGGTTTATAGAGGAGAGGTTAAGACAGTGGGGAATAGGACATATTAGGGTGTTAGCTCCAGGCCGTAATATACTTATTATACATCCCCTATAATGCCCTCGCTATACCGTGATAAAATGAAAATTTCATATGTGTATCCTCCAAAATCGTCATCCCTCAATTGTATCTTGGGCCTGTAGAAATACCTCCTCAACGTTTCCTCCAGGATGCCATACACTGATTTCACTTCCTTGGCGATATAATCCCCTAACCTTACGACATCCATCCTGTACTTCCCAATCAAGGGATGTTAGATAGCCAACGCTTGGTTAAGGCAGCACTAGATATGATTATTTTTATATCTAATATATGTTCTCGCAGCGTAGTTTTAGATCAACTAGTCAACGCAAATTTAGAAATCTGCTTCACTTAGAACTACTTTTCTTGATTCTTCCCTTGGCATTGCCCTCCTCTAGTAAATCAGCACTGACCCCTAACCTAATGCATACTCCACCCCGTTCCCTTTAGCAGACCACCAAAGATTATAAATCCAACCTCTCTATTCCAGTTTCTCGTATAATCCCTATGCAACGTCTTATGTGCTAAACACATTGGAATAGAGGCTGCCTCTAGTAACATCGCTAGGACAGCATTTGTAAAAGTATTGTGTGGAGCTAGGGGCTAGGGTTAGAGACCTATCTCTCTTAAGGATACCATCTAGTATCATTCACGCCCCGTGCGAGCTTATCAGATACATTGGTGGTCAAATATTAGAATCCATTCCTTGCAGACAATCGTCAAGAAGACCGGGAAAGTCGAAGATGGCGTTTGAGTAGCATTGATCGACGTTGCTAAACATCATCGTGTTATACGATTCATGGACTCCGCCCTCAACCAGCGCCATGGGAGTAGCCATTTGTTCATCTAGAGCGGCCTCAATACTCATTTGTCTTCGGTTTATGCCTTCGATTGTTGCGTCGAGCTTCTGAAGCACCGAACGTCCACATGCAGATGCTCCATGACTTCTGTCGATACCAAGGCACGTCATAAAGGATGCAGCCTCCTTAACTACGCCAAATTCTAACGTGGGGTTTGGGAAAAGAGCTGGAAATACCTGTATAGCCTGTAATATAAATAATGAGCAAAACGAAGCGGCCACAGATATGAAGCCTGGGGAGTAGCGGAGCTGGTCTCTCCCTGCTGGACCAAGGCTATAAGAAAGACGTAGTACAGATACAGCGGAGTCCACACATCTCTTAATAGCTTGCACGTCATGTTCTTTGACGCTAGTTGAGGTTAAGTGCCGAATGAAGTGCGTATTAAGACAAAATCGTGTGTACCGGTAGTGATACTCTGGGCTGAGGCACATAAAGCCTTTTCTCGGACCTAGTTGAGAGATAATCATCAGCATTAAGAGCTTCCTGTTGTAGGCATAAGGAATAATCTAACTTATAATATCTGAGCCAAACTGGGATTTCCACTCATTAAGTGCGCAATCAACATCCTTAAAAGTCAATTCAGACGTTCCACTAGTTGAAACATCTTCACAATCTTTCGAACACCACCACTCTTTCAGACTTCGGTCTTTTGCGCCAAGCTATAGTTATTGAAAAAGATTAGAAAAATGTACATATTTAAGTATAGACAACGTTTGAAGGCAGAGAATTACCTTGTCCCAGAGGAGACATAATTGGGCCTCTTGGAGTGTTTGAAAAACATCGTCATTAGAGGTAAGGCTCTCTAAGACTGTTGCAGCAGCTCTTATAGAAGCATCAGCGTTTATAGTAGGTGGCGTTCCTGTCACAATTGATACGCTATTCACTTAGTTAGTGTATTGATGGCCATTATTAAATTAACAACTTACTGGTGTGATGTTGTATAGAGCCATAACCAGTATAGATACTTTCTTACATATGTATCAGTTCTTTTTAGCAGTTGTTCTAGTTTCAGTTGCTGTTTAATACCATCTATTGCTCGATGCAACTTTACATGCATAGCGTAAGATTCGCATGTAGCTTTGATTGACCAGAAACTGATATCGTTGAAGGAAGTAGATTCGGATTTCTTTTCAAGTACACTTGACCTAGTGAATACGTATAGTATTATCAAGGCCTGCATGGTCGTTAATTCCTCCTCAACACTCGCTGTCTTGGTGTTTAGTGCAGTCTGAAGAAAGGTCGATATCACTAGAGATAGGCGACGTCTAATATCCTCATAGCCAGGGATGTATTTCACAGTAACATAAGAAATACAAGAAGCGAGATTAGGATATCGTGCAATGAGGCTTTGGGTGTCTTCGTAATCGGCTGGGATAAGTATTGGTATCGTGACAAGTAGTCTATCTCGAAACCTGCATAAACTGCATTAGCTCTATTATATCCTTTGCAGAGTAAGATAGCAATTTACATTTCAATTAATTGCACAGTGTCTTCCGTTGAGATGCAGCTGTTTTCCCTTCGTTCATCAGTAGGTGGTGTTATATAGGATTCTGGGAGCTGCTGGTATTCGCGGTTTGCGTCATCCTGACTTTGGCTAACATGGGTGTATGGCACTGTCGAAAAAATACTTGGCAATATCGGAGCATCTGGGGTGCTTGGGATTGGCGTGCCGTAGGGAGGTTGACTAGACAGTTCTTCCGAGACTCCTAGAGAACTTCCCAAATTGGCCGGGTTATGTCTTCTACGTTGCGAAGCAGGCGACCTAGTTGAAACATGCCAAACGCATTCCCGATTGGCCCTTTGGCAACGAATACATGACAAATCCGGCTCCCTGACACATTTCATCTGGAGGAGTAAGCCATTGTCTAGTTAAGAATATCTTGACACTGCGAACACATACCTTTAATCGGCGACATGCTTGGCAGGCTGATCCAGGTGCAGACCTTAGCGAGTGGTTCATATTAAATGTAGAGTAGTAGGCTGAGCGACTGCACTGCGAACTGCGTCAAATCCTTTCTGTAGATGAAGCCGGGTATGTTGTTGTTATCAGCTGAGCGGCTCCGGCTGCTAGCGTGAGGTTTCAAGCACACAGATTACAAGAAGTCACGTGCGAGGCACGTTCACATTCGGTCATCGGTACCGTACTACGGCAGGCTTTTCAACATCTTGCCCGTCAGAAAGTTCTCTGAGATGGGTGGCGATTCGAGACTTCTCGCCTGGTAGGCAGTTCGAAATTACCCTGCTGGTTCCTCACTGTTGTGGGAGGGTCATGGCGAGGGCAATCACCCACCACCTGACGACCGGCCAGCTCAGTGGGTTTTAAAGATGTCCCCAAAATCCTTATGTAGGTCCGTAGGCCCATGCGATAGTTTAATAATTTAATCGATCTGTTCTGCATGCTGTAGGTTATACAATGTGCTCCTGCCAGTCAAGGATATCAAAAACAATTACAACGCTTCCAACATACTGATAGTATGATTCGCGAATGGGCTGGAACATTTATTAAAAAATCATCTAAGGTTTTTCATTTCCAGTTTATTAGATGAGCTTCGCCTTATTGTGAAAGGTGAGAAGTTAAAAGAAAGCAAGGTTAGTCACTTGTTGATGCAATTAGGGAGGCGGTCAGTGTTGAAGAGACTGGGGGGCTTAATCTTTACCTCCATCTACCTGGAAAAGGCAACGGCAATTACTGGGCCTGTTTTCAGGCCGACTTCAATGGGTTTGGCATGAGTTGGGGAATACGGAATATTTGTAACAGAGAAAATCCGCACATCCATTATACACGTCTGATGTTGAATATGTGGGAAAATCAACACTGGCAAAGGACATTGCGCATTGCGAATCGCAGTGCAAGCGGCTCGCTCGCATAAAAAGTGAGTTAGTGTGTTACAATTACATGCTTTACAGTCACGTATACAGCAATTCCGATGCGCAGTCAGGTGCACAGATGTTATACAGTTCCAATGGCTAACATCGTAGTTGGGCCGGAACATATACCTAGACGATCAGGTTTATTTCACTAGTTCCACGGCTTTCCCCTGCTCTATCCTGCTTGTGCTGTGTCTTAAAACTTCCGGCGACTTTTATCTGGCCATCTTCCTTGCCATAACTAGCCGCCTTTGCGCCGCCTATCTGCACTGCACAAATACCAGCTTGATAAGGTTGGGCTCCATCTTCTGAGGTGAACCTCTTCCCCCTATCTGATGTTCTATATAGAACAATACCCTGGTCAGTGCCTAATGGACCTTTATTACATGTCTCGTTGGCTGCTCCTGATGAATAGTTTCCAAGCAAGCGAGGAGCAAATCGACGGATGAGAGGCTTTAGAAGTGGGAGGCAGGCGCAGACAATGCCAATATTTACTTCCACTGAAGACCACTTTGCAATATCCGGAATATCGCACACTATGTCGGTGCTAGTTGAGATAATATGCAGAGAATACAAGCGTAGGATGCTGGTCACGCAGGCGCTACACAGAAATCAGCAACCGCATCTTCACCTAAGGTATAAAAGTTTCCAGTGGGCGACTTACCAAGCACCAAAGGCAAATATAAACATAAGCCCGAGTTTTTGTCGGGTGGGGATATGGAGAGATCTCAATATTGGCATTGGCGTAATCAAGACCGCAATGTCGGACCAAATATTGATGCCAGCATTGGCATACCAAAGCCCTGCAGGATGTATGCAATGACCACTCACCCTGTCCCAGAATTGTTTCATTGGGGAGCACATAAGTAATATGCTAAGAACCCCGAAGATGGCATGAGCGCAGACTATCCCCAGTAATGCCCAGCAGACACGCCGAATGGTCTGTCCAGAAAATATGCGAAGGTACTGGAAAACAATAGACGCTTTGAGGCAAAAAAGGGCGAGGATATAGATTATCATGCTGATAAAAAAGGCCTATATATTGTTCAATTACTGATATTTGTACCAGAAGTTAGTGGGCACTTACTTTCAACGCCCCTGAAATCTCTTCCGAGCTTAGGGTTGCTTCGTGTTTCCCAATGCCGAACTGTACCTCTAAGAAAAGTTAGGGAATCTTGTAGTCCGCAAGATATAGATTTATGGATTTGGATACAAGCGTACGCTCAGTAATGAATGCTGTCATTGTAATTGACAGGCACTACCGTATCTCTTTGTTAGCTAAGTACTCGAGAATACCTGTCCATTGCGTATTTTACAAGGATGCCTACCAAAGCAACAGTGATTAACCACTCCTCCGCGCCAACGATGCGTACAAATGCGAAGCGAGTGAGAAGTCTTAAGCAAAGGCTGATAAAAGCAACAGAAGTCAAAATGACGCTGGTAATTAGTGCTTGGTTCCCTCCCCAAGATGCACCGTCATCACTTCGGGCGTTCAACATTTTCGATCAAAATTGGTTTGAATGAGCATGCGTAGGGACCGGACAAGGATAGACAAGAAGTGGGGCACAGGTTCTCATATATATTCGCTTTTGTATATCTACTGTGTAATTGTGCCGGTCCCGGCACCCGGTGCCGATGGACATCTTTTGTGCAAAGGGCTGACAGACACTTTGGAGCTCTACCCCGGAAAGGTAGCCAAAGTACCATACATACATCTACACAGGGGTGCTTAAGTAGCTAGCTAAGTCTCCATGTTGCTCCCCGCAATTTCGTAGTCATTATGCAGCCTAAGCCTCGTATCTCACACATCTGTCGGAACCATCGTTCTCTCCTAGCTCAACGTTGAGTAACGGCCCTAGCCCCCCACCCTGCAGCAGTAACTAATCTGGGCCTTGTCGCTGGCTCAGATGCAAGCTGCATCAAGGACTCTGATGTTGACGATTTATACGAGAACGAGAGAGGCAATGGTGGTGAGGCTACATGAGCCTGGTTTGACCACGGCAGTGCGGCGCACACATGTCTTCGAATCGCAAGTCCGCAGGAGACTGGTTCATCGAGGTGAAAGTCTTCTGCCTCTTCGTGCAGAAATGAAGGGCTGGTACATGAATAATATACTTCCAATCAGTGACTACTTGTATAGTTTTTAGTTGTTTCTTAGCAAACAGCTCCATTACCTGCTGCTGTCTCTTTCCAGGTTATATAGGGAGCAGTTTTGGGCACTTCCGCATAGAACTACACTCTATGGTTACCCTATTTCTCATTGTCCAGCACAACATGCGTAGCAGCCATACTCCGGAGCCTGTTTGTCCCACCCACCACCGTGATGGTTAAGGCCCGCCTCCGGTGGTTAAATTTGGTAGACCGCACCTCATATACTAAGGATTGCACTTTGAACGCGTGTCTCTGTTGGCACGTGTTGTCCTTGGGCATTTGTCTCAACGCACTTGGCGAGACTGATAGAGCGAAGTTATATAAACGAACTAAAATGCACAGAAGCGTTCACAATCTGCGAGATATTCTTTGCTCTGTCGACGGTTCGTACCGCTTTGAATAGATGAGGAGCTACAGCTATTTCGAGACTTATGAATGATGGAGTACCGGTCCGGGGCCGGAGTGCGGTAAATCTGACCCGGTCCCGGTGAAGTATTACGTGTTTAGGGCCGAAGGCCAAATTCAGAGCTCGTGTCAAGTGATAAACGGATATGAAATCCTCTTTTCCGGTCAAATATTTGTAGCTAGATGGTATACGTCATGCACACTCCCACAGACCGATAACCAGAAAATACACAATATTGAGAGAATGAAATAAGTCCGACGATCCGAAACTATTAAAGTTTCCATTCTCCTTATTCGAATAGACGCCGAAATGACATATCTGCCTATGCCAGATCATTACACAGCTATCCTAACCGGAACACCAATCGTCGTGCACACCTGGACTGTAACCACCCTCCCACGCAGAGCAATAGTCATTCTCCAACATGGGTACGGCGAGTATTCCCAGCGCTACGTCTCATCGCACCACGCCCTCGTCCCGCATCTTACTTCCCACGGCTTCGAGGTCCATGCAATGGACATGTACGGTCATGGAGATTCCCCTGGACCGCGTGGGGTCGTCCACGTTGGCAAAGCTGTTTCGGCCCATGTCCATTTGAGACATCAGATCAGCAAACAAAAACAGAATGAGAATGTTCCCATTTTCATCTTCGGGCATTCACTTGGTGGGCTTGTTGCTGCTGGCAGTACAGTCAAAAATCCGGAAAATATCCAGGGGGTTATTCTCACCGGACCAGCATTTCCCGCGCCATTACCTACAATTAGGAGGTACATTCTTGGATTTGCTACAGCTTTACTCCCGAAGAGAGACATACCGGTACCACGACAGCCCATTTCCGGATTGTCATCTCTTCCTGAGGAGCAAAAGATAATGGAGGATGACAAAGGATTGTTAAAGAGGAACATCCCATTTCTGGTTGCCTCAAGTGCCCTTGAGGCTATGGGAAGGATCAGAAATGGCTTGGATAGGTGGAAGACCCCAATACTGCTAATGCACGGAACAGAAGATAGGTACACTGATCCCGCTGGGAGTAGAGCGGTTTTTGAGAGAATTCCAAGCGCAGATAAATCTCTCCGCTTGTATCCTGGTGGAAGACATGAGTTACTCAACGATGCAGATTGTTGCAAAGCTCTAACGGAGGTCTTAGAATGGCTTGAAGGTCATATTAAATAACATAGCTCATGTAAATACTACTATATACTATAAATTTATCTATCTAGAAGTACTATCTGCGAATATCTAGGCTCAAACAACTTCAGAAGGTACCAAAGATGCGGGAACCTTGACGCCATTCGCCCTTCTTCTTCTGTAATCGAGATATCCACCGGCGATGACCTCTCTATTCACATTCTCGAGAGCCATATATATGTCACCAACTGCCAGAGTTTGATTCCTTAGCCGTGTGATATCAATTGCTTCCGAACCAAACCACGGTGCCCAGAGACTCCACGGCCCCGAGATCAAGCTCGTAGTGGGCAATAGCAGATTATGATAATATGTGCCAATCCCACCAAACGAGCTATAAGTGGGTACTTGATTAAAATCTGGCATGCTCGTGCCCCGGGTAATAAGAACACGATCAAGATTCCGTCTACGAACTGCTTGCTGAACCGCTTTGACGACAGCAGGAGCTGGCCCAACGCACCAGAACATCATCTCGCCTCGGCCGGAGAAACACAACTCGCGACCAGGAAAACCGTCTGAACGAGGGACAGCTTCAACCTCACGCGTACCAAGATGCTCGACCGGCACTAGCAGTACGAGATTATTGTCCTTTTCGTACGCTGCATTCAACTCCTCTGCATGTCTCACTGTCCCTTCGCGAGAGATGTGAAGATGCCCAGTTGTGAGTGCAAATTCGATCGTCCTTCGCCGGGAACCGAGAGGCTGCTTTGCGTAATACTGTGCCAAAGTCAGGATCGCTGCGGCCCCGTTTTCCTGTACAAACGTATTGCCATCTGTATGAGATTGGAATATGACTTTCTCTGACGTTTGGCCTGGAAGCGTAGCAAAGACATTGCGAGTTGGCACCATCGCAACCTCGCCATCAACCGATAGCGTTGCAATAGAAGAGCACGCTGCGAAAGCCTTCAACATCGACGCCTCATCGGCTCCAACAAACACGGCGGGGAGTTTATAGTGGACCCCTTGATGAGGTTCGAAGTATGAGTCGACGAACCTACTTTCCACGTCGAACATGATGATCATCCCTGCAGCACCAGCAACACCCGCGGCAATGAGTTCATCCTTTAACGGCATGTCTGCGAGACCAGGGCGATCATAGCTTCCTACAAGATCTCCATTGAGGTCTGCAGTTTTCGAATAGCTGGGAAGAAAGATCATGGAGTATGGAATAGGATGTGCAGGAAAATCGCGTAGTATGACCTTGCCTTTGACGGCAGCTTCGGTTATCTCAACACCGCTGGGGAGATAAATCAATTCTCCGCTACTCCCTGGTGTTGGCATAGAGAACGGGACTACACCCGCAATCCAAATATCTCGCTCTCTTCCTGCCGTGGAAAGAGTCAATCTTCCCGCTTCCTTCAGCGAGGCTCCGCCTATAGTCTGCCAACGGAGTATGTCATACTCGTCGCTCCGAATTGAGAGCCCTCCTATCTCCTCGAATTCTTCCTCGATCCACGTAATGAAGCTGTTGTGTGCCTTGCTGCCGGTGGTACGAGCGCCGGCATTCCCCAGTCGATGCAAGATCCTCCGAAACTCGTCTTCATCTGCGAACGTGGATGCATCGATACCAGAAGTTATCACCGTTATCCTATCTGGCAGCAATCCCAATAATAATTTGGCGACTTCGACTAAGAGCATCACAGGAAGACTAAGAATGATGATAACTTTCCTTCCGGTGCGAGTACGAGCGATTGAAAGCAAATCCACGTGGCGAGGAAGACCGGCAGCGCGGAGTACGAGGGCCGCCAGGGTGCATAGAAATACGCCACTCCACGTTGGCATCCGAAACATCCAGAGGAGCTTAGATAAATAATGATGAATCACTGCCTTGGTCATAATTAAGAGCAGGAGACGCAGATCGACGTAGAGGAGATCTCTGGGAGAAAGGAATAAGTGAAAAATCGACACTTCATTAGTTTGCTGTTTCACATTCACAGAAACAAATCAAGATTTCCTCACTTACGGCCAAGTTTTATTCTCTTACTCTCAGTCGTTGCACTTACGAGGATGGATGTCAAAACGGGCCGGCGTGATCGCTAGAGTAACATTCCGATAGGAACCCGGTACCGAGTGTCTTACGTTCAGTCGAATATTCCGGTAGGAACCCGGTACCGAGTGCGTCTTGCGTTCAGTCGAATATTCCGGTAGGAACCCGGTACCGAGTGCGTCTTGCGTTCAGTCGACTATTCCGGCCGGTAGGAACCCGGTCCTGGGCATCTCTTGAAAATTCCGGTAGAACCCTCTCCGGCATTCAGCACGTGATCCTAGCGAAGCGATTGACCACACAAACAATCTGGACACTTTGCGCCTTACAACTTAGGTTGGCCGTCTAGATTATTTACTCTGTTTACACAAGTTGATATCATTGTTGTAACCAAATGTGAGCGAAGCGAACAGTTGCTTATTAAACAGCGCAGCCTTTCTAGCTGTTAAGATACTCTCTTAATACAGTTCTATATAAGCTATAGAATGTCCTCTCTCACTTAAATCTATATTTAAGTATAAGGCTACTACTATAGATTAATAAGAAAAGGCTAAGTATAACTTTAGTATAACTTAAAACTAAAAACTAGAAACTAATTAATAAAAGTAGTTTAGTTTATATTAGTATAAGAGAGTAATTATTATTTAGCTACTTTCTCTCTATACTTCCTTAGCTATCTAGTAAGGTATCTTATTATATTATAGTATTTGTAAGGATATAGGGCACTGCTTTATAAGCAATAGCATATAGAAGTATATATTAGATAAGTTGCAGTATAATCCTATAGGTCTACTATAAAGGATACAACAAAGATAAAGAGGGAACTTGTAACGCTAGCTACTACTAAGGGTAATAGACACAGAGGTTTAGTTGCGTTATTTTAACTTAACAGAAGAGGTAGGGGATCAATTACAAAGGCTTTTGTAAACACATTACTAGTATATAACAAATACTGTATTAAGTTAAGCACAAAGCTCCTATCTAAAGAATCACTATCTACTTATATAGAGGTGTTGTGCTAAAGGGAACTGTAAGGAACTATAGGAACTATAATAGTTCTAACAGTTCTTATAGTTCCATTATGTGTGTGTCCTATAAGAGGTGCTACACTTATTACAGGTACCTTCATCTAATAGTGCCTTCTAGCAAAGGCACCTCTATACATAGGGGTGCCTTTCCTAGCAAGCACCTTCTTCTAGAGAGGTGCCTTCCTAAAAAGGTACCTTTCTCTAAAGGTGCTACCATTAACTAAGCTACCTATGATTCTACCCCCTGTATTCTACTGCTAATTTACTGTGTACTATTTTACCTTATTACTAGATCTTGTGGTATATAGGCTATAGGTTTCAGCTATAATAGAACTACACTTATAAGGACATAGGGCACCGTATTACAAGAAGTGGCATATGGAAGTGCAAGTTGGATATGAGTTAGTGTAATCCTATAGGTCTACTACGAAAGATATAAAAAAGATGAAGGGGGGGCTTATGGCTTCTAACCCCTTATGTACCCAAATGAGGTCTAACTTAGCTATAACTTAGCTAAGCCTTAGCGTGTCCTCTAAACCACTCCTGCCTGTTGCACGGAACCACCCCAACTCTCATCTCTTACCTACACCCACACTATGTCGCGGCTAACGCATTACCTTAGGGGTCCGGGTCTACTCCGTGTAAGGAGGCATCCTTACAACACTTGTGCTATCCCTTTTTATACCTAAAGGGGATCTATCTTAGCTAAACTACCTTAGTATCTAGTATATAACCTATAATACACCTATAACAACCCTAAATAAGGAGGCATCCTTATAGTATTAAATATTAAAAATACTAATTTAACTATTCTAATAGTCCTGTAAAATTAACTAGCCTATATATAACAACTTAGCACTTTTCCCTATCTAACCTTAAGCTTACTAGTTAGGCTTATTACTAGCCTAAGTAAGAGATGTAATTAAGGATCTACTAGTACTACCTTAAGTGTTGCTTACTACCTTTTGTATGCTTTTACAGTTAGTTCTTTTCTTAGATCTCCCTCTTAGCTTAGCTAACGTCTACCTACCTGTTCTTCTGTTATATAATTGCTAATTACCTTTCGTTCTAAAGCCCTTAACTCTCAAGCAAATTAACTATATCGACGCCGAGGGCACTTCTGCTTTGCTATTTGTACTCATATCTCGCTTTTCGTCGTCGACGACCCGTGTTTCAGAAATGAAAAGCATAGAGGTATTAGCACCTACCGAGCCGGTAATGGAGAAACCTTTGGTAGTGCCTGCCAATTGGCAGGCCACAGGACCAGCTGCGTATGATTTCCGCACCGATACTATCACCACCCCGGGGTACTCGATGCTCCAGGCAATTGCTCAATCTTCACTCATGGATAACGTTTACCAAGAAGACACTACAACCGCATCCCTCACCGGGAAAGAAAGCAGCCTTCTTGTCATGTCAGGTACGATGGGCAACCAGATCGCTCTACGGTCTCTCCTCACACAGCCACCACACGCAATTCTCTGCCATTACAAGTCACATATTCTCCTTTCCGAAGCCGGCGGCTGCTCTTCTCTCTCCCAGGCACACATGCAGCCCGTCGCACCATCCAACGGCTGGTACCTCACATTAGAAGATGTGCAACAGGAGGCGATCATCAGCAACAATATCCACATATCTCCAACGCGCGTTATCTCGCTCGAGAACACGCTCGGGGGGTTTGTCACTCCCTTGGCCGAAGTCCAGCGAATTTCAAAATTTGCACGCGAGAACAATATCCTCATGCATCACGATGGCGCGAGAATCTGGGAAGCTGTCGCCTCGGGTGCGGGGTCTTGGACAGATTTCATGGCCTGTTTTGATACAGCGCAGCTGTGTTTCTCGAAGGGCCTAGGAGCCCCGATTGGGAGTATCATCGTGGGCCCGAAGAAGACGCTCGAGCACTGCCGGTGGGTGCGCAAGAGTATTGGGGGAGGCATCCGGCAGGCTGGCATTATTGCGTCTGCTGCGCGAGTCGCGGTTGACGAACAGTTTGGAAATGGCCCGAATGGGGAGCGTGGCATGAAATCGCGAAAATGATTGAGAGTATGTGGATAGAGAAAGGGGGGAGGGCTAGTACGCTAGTACAGACTAATATGGTTTATTTAGATTTAGTATACAGCGGGGTTTGTGTAGCAGGCCTGATTGCTGCTGGGAAAGAGGAGGGAATTAAGCTAATGAGTGCAAGGTTAGTCATTCACTTTCAGATTACAGACGAGGCTGTAGTAAGATTAGGTACGGTGATGGATCGGATTCTTATAAAGACAAAGTTGCAAAACATTATAGAGGAAAAATCTATATATAAATAAGTTATTATTTACTGCTATTTAAGGAAAAGTCCTCAATATTTAATAATAATCTATCGTCTTCCAGGGCCTAATTATTCTTGATCTGGCGAGCCATTATATGCATATGTATGCTACACTATCAGGCGGCACGGGGGAGAGTCATAAGAATGTGGATCGTAGCCGAAGCTTTATTCTCAACCTCTACTATACTAACAAGATACACCCCTCCCCCCCCAACACGTCACAATCAACCCCGTTAACCCCAACCTCCTCTACAGACGGTCCTCTTCCTTTTCTGAACCCTCAACGAAGTCTTCTTTATATCCCTCTACCTCCTCTCCTTCTCCTCGCCTCCCCCCTCTAGCAAAGACAAGACGGCAAACCCCAGATAGGAAGGCGCAGGGGTTGCCGAGGAGGGGGTGATGGTGGAAGTTATTATGTCCAAGATAGGCAGCGTTGATGCGTAATTAGAGGGATGAAAAACAAAGTAGGAGGTCATAGATCCTTAAAGATAGATACTGTAAGTAATTGCTATATATGTGCCGGCCCAACCACCTATGGCCTAGTCGCGAATAACAGCTATAGTACATTGATAGCTCGGGTAGCATGTGTGAGAGAGCTAGAATGCCAGCGCCTTAATATGCAGATGTATAATGTAGGTGCAACATAGTAAAATAGAGAGATCTAATAGATGTAAGCGGATAGGGGGGCTTAATATTGACTATAACGTCATACACACTTAGATATACACATTCCTTGTGGAGGGCAACACTGCTGTTGCGTTCTAAGCAACATTTCACTATCATCTAGAATTAACATGGCTATTGCAATGATTTCATCTATCCAATCTACAAGATTCACGCAATAAGCAAACAGAGAAAACGAGACAAGCGCCAACACCTTCTAATCTACTTAAACTAGGCGCCAAACCCCATCAGCCTCCTCGATCTTAATCTCGCGTCCCTCATCGATACTTCTCCTGCCAGCCTCCAAGATCGCCGTTGTCGCAATGGTGTTCTTGAGAGTAGGAAGACCCCTGTTGTCAAGATCCTCCAGAGTAGCCCTGCCCTCCTTGAGCGCCTGGATACCGTCCACAAACTTCTCGAAGCTGATATACCCGTAACCAGTTTGTCCTCCAAAGTTGCCCTCCTCATCTGGTGCGTAGCGCATGTAGAATGGGTTGTACCAGACGAGCTGTCCAGCAGAGTCGTCGGCGACGTCGTAACCACGCTTGGCCTGGTTGATTCTAATCTCGCCACCAGACGCCATGTAGTGGAAGTACTGGTTGCTGTGGACACCGGCCTTTAGAGGCGCAGTCCAAGACGCGGTGTAGACGCCCGTGGCGACGCGTGCTGGGTCGCTCTTCTTCACCCATGTAACCAAGAGGGTGATGGTATCTTCGGTTACGGGGTCGCAGCCCAAGTCGGTGGCTCCGCCCTTGGAGGCGGTCGCAGTGACCTTGGTAGGGACATATCCCAGCTGCTGCACCATGCTGTCGCAGATGTCGACGTGGTGGGAGTTGAGGTAGTAGGAGATATCCGAGTCCACACCGGCCCATGCCTTGAAGGTCTCGAGCTGAGACTTTGGCTGCGACATGTACGAGTAAAAGTAGTCAAAGTCGCCCAGTTTCTGGGCCTTGAACTTGGCGTCAGTGTAGGCTGCGTCGAAACGCTTGTGGTGCTCGATGAAGACGAAGACACCGGCCTTCTTGGCGGCATCGATGAGCTTCTGGTGGTCTTCGAGGGTTTTGGTGGCGGGCTTGGTGAGGAGAACGTGGATTTTGCGCTCAATGGCGTAGAGGGCAATGGGGTAGTGGGTGGTGTCTGGAGTAAAGATTGTGATCGCATCGCCCGGGGAGAGGGCATCGATGGCGGTCTTGTAAGCGTCTGGGTCGCGAGCGTCATTCGCGGGGAATGATTCAAAGGATGTGTCGAGGCCATTGTAGGCATCGGTGATGTTCTTCTTCAGATGCTCCCCTTTGAACCTGTTAGCATAACGGTTGCCTGCAGCGTCTCTGGGGCGTCTTACTGATTGCTGGGAACTTGTTTCCAGACACACCAACCATGCTCAGTTTTCCAACCTTGCCACGTCGGCGCAAATCAAACAGCGTCAAGCCAACAACGCCGACTTTCTTGTCGGAGCCGGAAGCTTTGCCATCAACGAAACCGGTGGTATACTCTCCAGTTCCAACCTGATTGAGTCAGTCAGCAGCAGAAGCTATGCGCAGAACATAGGATCAACTCACCATGAGCACATTGAGTGGCCCAGCCGACTCGGTCCTCACTGGTAGGTCAGACATCTTTCCAGTATCAAGAAGGGTATTTAGTATGAGAAGGCGGCAATCAACACTCAAAACACAAGAGATCAGAGATCAGAGTGAGATACAATGACGGGTATGAAGATCGCAGTAAATAAGTAATATTTTTCTTTTCTTTATATACAGAAAGGAAGAAGTGTCTCCTTTGAAAGCCGATGAGAGCACGTCAATCCTTTGAAACTGGTGGGGGGTACGGAAACCAACGCGGAAATCGACGCGGAACGCGGGGCAACCAGCGATGCGGCTAATGAACGCAGGGCAAACCGGCGATGCGGCTATTGAATCTTCCATTTTATTTTTCCGTCGCCGTGTCGGGAAGTTCCCAAGGTAGTTTCTCCCTATCAATCGGAAAATCATCGACGACGTCTTTTCTAAATTCGTCTGTTCCACTACCCTTATTATAAAGCAGTTTGTCCAAGACTTATGCACCTTTCTTTGCCTACCGGCTATTGGAGGATGAACTATTGATCTATATATTTGTCTCTCGGAACCCCCATCCTTTGCCGAAACGGCTTCGGTCTTTTCAGATGCTTAGTCGGCAAATACTGTTGTACGATGGAAATAACAAATATGGCAAATATAGCAAATATACCCCGAGAAGTGCGCGATTTGTGTTGGGTGATCCCCCATCGGCCCCAGATGTGGTTACTACATAGGCTAATATGAGGATACAGTGCCTGATGTCTGCAGGCAAAGAGTGATCGTGATGTATTTCGCTGGATAATTCGGGCGAGCGCCGACACTCTTTTGCCGTGCTAAGCTGGTACCCCCACGCCCTATCCGCCCACATCATTGGCGGAAGATTTTGTTTCCGCATAGTCAACGCCAAAATGCTGCTCTGGCCAATGACTTTCGAGGCTCCGGCACCCACTGCCAGACGCGAACCACCTGTTCAGCCTTTTTTCAACACGACAAAAGCCCGCTCTCCAAAATATCATCATCATTAACGCGGCACTGCCCCGCCTCACTGCCCCTCTTGTCGCTTTCTCCCCTCCTTCTCCTCGCGCTCTGCCCCTCGTGCCCACCGATAACCCCTCACCCCACTCTTTGCCGCTCATCCACTGCCATGACTGGTGGCTGGCCCTTCGCATCCCGCTAAGGTACTCCAGATTCCCAGAGGCAACATGTCCTGCCCTTGCGTATCTGCACCAAAATATACAATCGCGATGATGGACGTGGGGCTTTCAGAACCCCACCTTCTGCCGGGGGAACTGATGGGATGCATTACTACATTTGGGGACACGGTTTAGTCACAACTGGAGCTGCGATTTGAAAAGAAACGCTTCCCAGAGGACCGGCGGGGGAGACATAGCCCGAAGCCCCGGTGGACATGCCTTGAATCAGTCAAGGTGGGAGCGAGGAACAGGTGATCGGATTGGGCCCGAATACATGATGGCGGTTATGCTGTACGCTCTACAGCAATCTATTCTGCTATTCAGTGTCAAGGGATCTGCCATTGAGTTGTTTTTAGCTTGGCCAAGTGGCGCCTCGATAGGAAAGGCTGCAAAACACCTTGTCACCCGTGGGGTATCCGGCGAGAAGCGGCATGGAAGCTCTCGACGGACACCTTTTCCCGACACCAAGTCTCATGCTCTAGAGCCCAGAGCAACGTACCACTAACGCTCCGATTCCCGCCTGCGGCACCACCTCGCTGTATGTTTCTCCGCCATGGATTCATCCGCGTTAATTGATTCGTATATATTTCTGTTATACCCTGTTTCCCTTTCACGTTTCGTGTTTGTCCTTTTCCAATATTCCCTTGCACAGTAAACCTCATCCTTTCCATCTTTGAGCTATTGAATACCACCTACTATTACAGCACATTCTCAGATAGCAGTACAAGATGTCGTCCTCCATCTCGAATGCTACGAATGGTGCTACCGCAAATGGATCGAGCAATGGCTCCGCGGCGCCCGCATCGCGGCGGCCCCTCCTCCCCGGCATATACGCGCCAACATTGACCTTCTTCCACGCCGACACCGAAGAGCTGGATCTCCCCACTATCGAGCGTCACACTGTCCGCCTTGCACGTGCGGGTCTCAAGGGACTCGTGTCCATGGGCTCCAATGGCGAAACTATCCACCTCACCGGCGCCGAAAAGACACTGGTAACACAAACCCACCGCAAAGCTCTCGACGCCGCTGGCTTCGACCAAATACCCGTCATTGCTGGCTGCTCTGCCGGATCCGTTAGGGAGACCATCATCTTGACCAAGGAAGCCGCAGCTGCAGGTGCCGAATACACTCTCATCCTCCCACCCTCCTACTACCGCGCTGCCATGGACACGGCAGCAATTAAGGCCTACTTCATTGGCGTGGCGGACGAGTCGCCTCTCCCCATCATCATCTACAACTACCCCGGCGCCGTCTCTGGTATTGACCTCGACTCGGACGTGCTCATCGAGCTAGCCCAGCACCCAAACATCATCGGCACAAAGTTTACCTGCGCCAACACCGGAAAGCTGACCCGCGTGGCTCTTGCTACAGACGCAGCAACACCGGCGAAGCCAACCGGATACATGGCATTCGGCGGCATGTGCGACTTCACAGTCCAGACGCTCGTCTCTGGCGGCAGTGGTGTGATTGCAGGTGGCGCAAACGTTCTGCCAAAGGTATGTGTCAAGATCTGGGAGCTCTGGGAGCAGGGCAAGTTCGATGAGGCGATTGCATTGCAGAAGGTGCTCAGCAAGGGCGATTGGGTGTTGACGAGGGGAGCTGTGCCCGGAACAAAGGCGGCTCTGGAGACATACTTTGGATACGGAGGCTACCCAAGGCGGCCGCTTCCTAGGGTAAGCAAGGATGGTGTTTCGGCGCTGGCCGCGGGTGTGAAGGAGGTGATCGATGTTGAGAACAGCCTGTGAGTAAGTGTCTGAGACATATGGTGGTGTTTGTGGTGCATTTTTTCGGGTCAAGCGCATAAATCCTTTGGCGGACTTCAAAGCCGTCGTGTTGTGGATATAAGAAGGAGCTTTGGCATAGTGCTAGACTACTTCACGCTCTCTAAATTGTAAATTCAGAGTAATACAGAGCCATTGATGGATCCTGGGATGAGATGAAATTTGTTGCTTATATTTTGAGGCATGTGATGTAGTGTACTTAGACCACTACCGAAGAGCAATATAAATAAAAAATATGTGCATTTAAGTCGCTGTTGAAATTAGTAGCCTTGAGCCTACTTACTTCTTTGTAGGGATATATATACGTAGGTAGGTCTAGACTTACCAGGAAATTATTTTCATCTTTCGTGTCTACTCGCCGATCCATCCGGCGTCCCCATCACCATCGCCATCAACACCTAAATATTAACCCCATATACAACACGATCTCCCCCCTGGCCAACCCTCAATCTCTCACAGCACCCCATTCGCTCCCACACTCCCGCCTTAGATTGGCTACTGTGACACGGCAGCCAACGAGCACCCTTGACCTTACTGATAGTGCAATCATGGCCACATCGGTACACACTTGTTGACACTACGGGAAAGGTACAGTACTATAGTAGGATACAGATCCGCGTAGGGCTGGTGGTGAGGAGACTTGGATTATTCTTTGTCTAGTTGGTATGTCTCGATTGAGAAGGCCTCACGTGCTTCGTTTGGCCCATGTGAACGGGACATGCGTGTTGCAAGACAACATCAAATCGACAGACTGTCACACACATAATCAAGGCAGGGTGTATAATGCGTGTAGGCATTACCATTCATAAACCGCACCGTTTGTCCGTATATTAAGATGTACGCTCATACATACATATATTCCCCGCAAAAACCCAACACAGTCCCGCTGTCCCTATCCATGCCCCCCACTCCTTCTCCAAAAATAAAACGCCCGATTCCCAGTCCCAGCCAGGAATCAATTTGTATTGTTTTGCGCCGAGTGCTTTCCCATGTTCGTCTACCCTTTTTGTATGCAGGCCGTCACAAACGTGCACCGCTGCAGGCTTCGATGGCTGCTGTTTAGACCACAATGAACTCTCCGTCGACCTCCCTCATCCACTTCTCCCAGGCAAATACCTCGTGTCTCGTCAGTCCCTCACTCTCCCCCCAAATACGCTCGAGCACTTCCAGTCCAGCGTGGTTATTCCCATACCCGCCTCTCCTCGCAATTCCTCTGCATCGTTCACGCACCACATTGCGCTCCACTTCTCCAACTGCCTCACTTCCCGCGATAAACAGAGGCCACAACAAGAATTTCCCCATTGCATCACACCCCTCCCCTGCTCCCTCCCCAAGGCTTGTGACGTAGAAGAGTACCTGGCTCACATGCTGCTGCATCGTAATGTGCCCAGTAGGCAGATGTGGCGAGGCAAGGCGCTCGGTATATAGCAGGGCCGCGTGGCGGAAGGCCTCAGAGACGTATCCGAAATCGCGTATCTGATTCGGAGATGGGACGAGCGGGTGCAGCGATGCAAGGAGGGTGGAGGGGGAGAAAGTCCACGTCTGCAGCGCGTGTCGTGTCGTGCGCCATTCTGTCCAGAACTGGATGCGTGGGTCGGAGGAGGGGGGTGGAGTAGGTGGAGGTTCAATATATGAGGTACTTGTTGATGAGGGGAATTGCTGGGCGTATTGTTTGTAGAATTCCGTGAGTATTGGAGCAGAGGTCTGCGGGGGTGGGTTTAGGATCGGCGGTGTAGGAGTGCTTTGGAGGGGGTCGAGGACAGGTCGGTTCTGTGCAAGGAGGTTGAGTCGGCCGAGGCTGGCGATGGTGGCGAAGAGCTTTCCGTCACACCCAGCAAGGTTCTCCAGCGCGCATGAAGACGTCCAGGGAGAGGCGATCATATCAAGATAGCCCCCGTGGAGCTGAGCCTCGCGATCATTAACGGTCGCGGTGATGGCGTCGAAGAAGGTAAAGATGCTCTCCATCCAGCCCCAGTTGCCGGTCTGAACACCAGACGACCGCATACCGAGTAGCTTCTTCACACCAGCGAACTGGGTCCTGAACTGTGCGATGCCAGTCTCGCACATGCGATAGTGGCAGAGCATTAGGAGCGTTGCAAGAACCGCATCGTGTTTTGCGAGGGAGGGGCTTGAGAGCTGCGCATTGAGGAGAGAAACAGCAAGACTACGGTGGTGATACTCCTCTTGCACAGAAGCGTCGTCTAGTGGTGTTTCAGAGGCGCTAGATGTATTTGATGGCCGTCGGATGTTATATGACCCTGTAAAGTCTTGCCTCTCTTCAGAGGGCTGATTCCAACTGTGATGGCCAAGGCTCTGCTTCCGCCTCATCCGTAGATTGCACGAGGCGAGTGCGCAGATTGCATGCTGCAAGCTCTGGCTTTCTGTCGCTAGGCTTAAAATGTGCTGTCTATACGGATTACTCGGGCTATCGATTGCCACGGTGACAGGGCAGATGATCTTCTCGTAGTAATTCAGGTAAAAGTTCAGTCGCGGGGATACGTCAGGTAGTAGTCCAATATTGAGGGACTCCGGTATGCGATTCGTTAGATCTTGTTGCTGCCGCGTATAGTCATCGTCCTGTACCGATGTCCATGAGCTTTTGCTCATGTGAGAGCCTGGCATGAATTGCTCAGAGCTATGAGAATGGGACATGCCTAAAAGGTTAGCACTCCTCCAACCTCTGACGCCAGTACAGGAAACTCACCAAGCACGTCCTCGTCATAGTCTGTGTCGGAGACATTGCAGAGGCCTGGCGATGTAGCCAACCGTCGACTCTCGGAGATGTCAAACAGTGCAGGGTGGGAATTGAGGCTCGAGCTGACGTCCGACTGCGGATAAAACATCTCTGGGCAGGAAGTCGGTCCCCGATGGTCTCCCGACGTTCCATACATGGAGCCGTGGTCCATCGATGCACTCTGTGGATAGCTGTCATACATGTTCATCTGGTTATTAAGATAGGGCACATCCTCCACGTGAAATGGCTGGACCATGGGAGAGTATTCCGTGTCACTATACGCGCTCAACGAGGCACTAGATGGAGACAGCAAGTCATCGCCGTATCTTATCATGGGTGGCTGAAGACGGTGCAGTGAGTTCCGGAGAAGATGCCCCTGGTTTTCGGCTGGAGTGGCACTCCTCACGTGGAGATGCTCCTGGGACGAGCTCCACTCCGAGTTGGGGCCCGGGGAGTGCAGCACGTTCGGGGACTTGGGGTTCATGTGCACAAAGTCGTAGCTTGTATACGGCGAGGCTAACCGCGGGACCTCCCTCTCTATCTTTATTTCGATATCCTCGTCCCCAGCGTGTCCCTCAACCGCTAAGCGGTTCAGTGACGATGCAGCTCGTGGCCGCGTGTAGCTTCTCGGCGGCGGGCTCTTGACGGCAGGCGCGGATTTGGCGACGGGCAAAGACAGGCCACGGAGCTTGCCACGGCTGGCAACCCCGACTCCCCACGTCAGCTGCGTCTTGTAGCCGGAGCAGTCGTTGCCGATTTCCAGGCATGGCGAGCAGTAGGGCCGGCGGCGGTCACACTTCGCGTTGCGTTTATGGCAGGCGAAGCAGTCGTCGGCTGCGCCGCTGGCGGGGGCTCTTCTTCTTCGTTTGCGGGGAGCGGCATCGCAGGCTGCTGAAGTCGTTGGCGGACATGGGAGCGGCACCGTCATGTTTGGCTAAAGGTAGTGCCTAAATGTGGTGCATCAATTCGGAGAAGGGGACGTTGGGTTTGTCAGGTTGCTCGGCAGTAGCTTGGTCGAGGTGAATGCTTCATATATATGATCGTTCTAAGGAAGGAACGAGGGAAGAATGAGGAAGGACAGGCGGTCAGTCAGGTGGTGTATGCGGGCATTGGGCTGTATATGAGAGTGCAATGACGAAATATGGAGGGTATCTCCGTTGAAGCAGACGAGATTGTGGAAATGGCCCATAGATAGTAGTAGCTCGCTGGAGTCGGGTTGCTTGTGTGGTGTGTGGGGGGGATGAAGGAGGGGAGTGGAGCGTTCTAAGGAGACAGGTGTATATGCGGGACTGATAAACCCGACTCGTTAAGTGGAGAGTGGGAGGGAGGGGATTTGCCTTTCTCTTGATCAGCACTGCATCTGAGCGGTTCAACAGGGCTAGGTAGCTTGTCTGCAGGTAGTCCCAGGTATTGGAGCAAGTGTCAAGTGGGAGGAGCCAATTGGAGATAAGGGATATGAAGAAAGTGGGCGTGGGGAGGGGGGAACGAGAGGGAGCGAGGGAGGGAGAGTCAAAGGGATGGAAATGGGAAGAGAGGAGAGAGCGAGCGACGGTTGGATTTTGGGGGTTTGGGGTAAGTAGTTTGGGGATATGCGGCAGCGGTATTGTACGTACAGTACCGTTCTGGATAGTACTGTACAGGGAGTAGTACCACGGTACATAGCAGGAGTTTGATGGGTAGCGTATGAGACGGCGGCGGCAATTCGAGGGAGCAGTGCTCCGCCGGTGGATGTCTGAGCTATAACACAACACCGGGCAGGGCACTGCCGTGTATACCGTGTATATTGCGATGCACTGTATACTGTACAATACAGTACAGTATACAGCGTCCACAGTATACCCGTCCACGGCTCAGTACTGACCAGTACCGTATGATATGGGGTTGGGATGATGGGTTTTGGAGAGAAGCACACCTCGGTCTCGCTTGGGGTTGGGGTTGGGGTTGGGATCGCGTAGATGTTCTGTCCCTGCAACTGCTAGTTAGCATGGGTTCCCATGTACACGCTATGCCCATGGTGTGCATTCAGTACAAGTAGACTGTGTACATGCATGTACGGAATCAACAAAAAGTACATGCGCAGAAGGGGTACCTACTTGCTCTACATACCTTCCCAAGGATCGCTAGGTCCACTCGTTTCCTGTTTGTTTAGAGGCTTAGAGGCATGGTTGATCTTTAAAGTTTGCCTCGCACCTTCCATCCATGTCTCAGAGTCTCAGACCTCCTGCCCGGTTCAACCACGATCCGTTGGTCCTGTGGCTTGCGAAGTGAAAACTCAACTTCCCATGTGCACGGCCGGTAGCGGGTAGTAAGGGACGGGCTGTATGGAGTGTGGAATATAGGGCACGGAGGATAGAGTATCAAGATTTTGGCCAACACTATTTTGGAGCGGCAACCAAGGACGCCGAACAACAGTCGTCATGCTCGTGCGCGCACAGGACTGTTCTGTTCTTCGTGCAGTTCATCATGCACACACAACTGCATCCGAGAGGGTTGGAGTGGTGGGGGCACCAGGGCAAGTTCAACAAGTCCAACGACTAGGTCGGCGCTAGAAGAGGCACTGAAGGGTGTGAGCCCGTCCTGTCCTCTCCGAGCCATCCCCACACCACGCTGACCGCCGCACCACGAGTAGCATCACCCACAGAGCAAGGTGGTAGCAATTGTCCCGGATTGGAGAGGATGGTAGGTGGGAGGGAGGACAACAAATCCTGCTGTGAATCATGCTGTGTTCCCAATCGATGCTGTGTGAGGGCGAGCTGACGTTGGAAGGAGATAGACGGTAGCACGAAGAAATTTTTGTCCTGGCCGCCCCGTTGTCCCCGCGTCTTCGAGCGCCATTCCCTTCCCCAATGCCCCTCCCACCATCTCTGGCTCCATCCCACGCAGCCGAGCAGGAGTTCTCTTGTTTGTATGTATGTGTGTACGGTTGCATGGTAATAGTGGTAGAAGCCCCTTCGGAAAACCTTCGGAAATCAGTAGTTCCTGCACCTAAGTGGGCGCTTATCGTCGGTCGGGGGAGCTAAAACAAGAGCTAACGAGGGGAGAGAGGGTCCTAAAGGTAACTCTGGGGACTCTAAGAGGTCGAAGGGGGCGAGACCAGGGGGCACACAAGTGCAGACCAATGCACTGGAAGACCAGCGCCATCCATCTGTCAAGCAAAGTGACCTTGGCGCATCCCATCTCACTTTCCCCTTCCCGCCGGATAGTGCTGTATGTACGTACGAGTCGAGTATGTGCCTTCCTTGTACTTTAGTATGTCAGATGTGCGGAATCGACCGCGAGATAGACCGCGGGGGGGCGCACGGGGGGAGGCACGGCACAGTCTGGTCTGCCTGGTCTCCCTGGTCTGTTTGGCTTCCAACAGCAGCTGCTGCACAACGCCGCCTTGGGGGACGGCCTGGTAGTTGCCAGTCTCTGTTCGAGATTTATTCCAGCAGCCAGCCGCCGCCGTGACCGTAAACGCGACCGGCCGTTTCGATCTGGGCGCTGCTCGGCAGATTGGTGTCAGCCACTCGTCCCGTTCCCCAGACCCAAGATCTGTCTCTTCATCCCGTCGTGCTGCTGTGCCTGGTGGTTTTCCTTCGCCATGGAACGCGGCTGCAGCGCCATGATTGACACGCAGAAGGCAGATGGTCGGTGTTCCCGGCATGAAAGACCACCGCGCGACACAACAGCGCCATGATGGCTTGTCTCTCGCTGAAAATAGCAACGATGATATTCGCCATATTGTCTCGAAGAGGCCTCGAGTACAGAAAAGGAAGGACCTAGGCCAGGACCCAGGCCAGGACAGGGAAGAGAGATGGCAGTCTATCGCGCAAAGTCCAGCACTTGTACCGCTCTATGCAGTAAAGTACAGTACGTGCCATGGTACGCGATATAGCGATAGACAGCACAATGAGTACTTGGACAGGTCGATGGTGTGTGGCATGTGGTGGGAGAAGGTCGCCTCAGGTCACCGTCGCTCCTGGTGCAAGCTATCGTGGAGGCCTACACAGCACAAATCAGTACAGAACTGACGCCCAGGTACAACGCAATACTTGCAGAGCGACCAGAAAGATCCCCGAATAATCCTAGAAGCATCCCTGAATCATCCCCGAATTATCCCAGGCGGACCTTGTACTCTATTCGTGCTGTAGCGGGTCGTGGGAACGTTACATGCCTTTGCTGGGGACTGTCTCTAGCGTTGGCGACGGTGAACAAGGATCAAGGGCGCGTTCTCTCCACCGTATGGACCCTCTGTCCAACAACAAATGCCATTTTATGATATTATACAGTACAGTACTGTACTGTACAATATTATCCAGTACTGTAATCCAGTTCTTCATCCAATACTCTGCATACATATTTGCAGTACACTTTAAACGGTATATCTCTGGATAAGCCTTGCTGGCTATGTTTCTCTCTTCTCCCCGGGTATCTTCACCGATGTCTCTCATCCTTCTAACTACTCTATTATACTACAGTAGCACGCAAATAGCTCCCAACGAACCCTGCACAGCGGATCGCCGACTCACTCTCCCTGAGATCCGAAACTACGCACCAACCAGCTAATTTCACTTTCTACTAAAAAGGGTGGTCAGTTCGGCACGGTCAGTACCAGAAACTGTGCCATACAGTACAAAGAAGCACGGGCATATGGCACGGGCATACCTATCGACAGCGCATCTTCATCCCTAGCATCCCAAGCGCGACTATTCCGCATCGAACGGCTCGCGGAATCCCGCTGGTGTGGAAATGGTGCGTCGACGTTGCCAAGGGTAAGTAAGGATCACGGTGGTGGAATGGAAATGGGAAGGCCCCGCCCATTACTTCAGCTTGCACCCAGCCCATCCCGTACAGCTTCAGCCAACCGTCCTGACCGTCAGCCTGGGTGAGACGCTGCGATGTTGCGTTGGCTGGGACTGCTACTCTACACCACATTTGAAATAATAAGACCGAGGCCCTGAGAAAGGCCGCGGCCGCCCGTGAGCTTATGGTGGTGGTGGTGGGCGCGACAACTGCGAGATCGACTTACCCGTCCAAGTGGCGCTGGTGCTGTAGGGGTGTTGGCATTGATGGCTGGGCCTGGCGAGGCAAGGAACCGTTGGAGGGGGGGCGAAAAGGGGGGGGCCAGTTAGGGAGTGGGGGGGAGTCCTGTACTCTACTTTAGGGTACCGCTCGCTGACAGGTAGAGTACAGGGGATACCACTTTCGTGTGGCCCACAGACACGATGCGCTGGACCATATGCTATCTATCTGTCAGAAGCTTCCTTATCCTCCATCGTCGATTTATTGCTCTCCACACACTTCTAGTCGGCTCCCCATGAGACTCGTCGATTAACCCGTCTTACTGTACAAACAGCCGTCAAGGGATCGGTCCACAGACACAGCATGGACCGAATCCACGATGGGTTTGCTTTATCATACAGCCCCAGTCGAAGTCCCAGCCCCCAGATGTGCCAACCCCAGTCCCCCCGTCTCACCGACGCCCTCCAACCCTCGCCGCCACGGCCCACAGACCCACCGCATCGCGCATGGCAGCAGCATCGCCAGACACGCGAAGGCAGAGCGGCCGTACTAGTGCCGCCACGGCAACGCCACAGAATGCCGGGGGAAGAGACGACAAGAGTGGGGGGCAGATGTAGAACACATGCAGGTGAGACACGCCAACGATGCCGAGCTTCGTCGGGGATCCCGGTTTCAGCGCGTTGTGTGCTCTGAGACAAGAAGGTGGAGGGGAAGAGGGGCGGCGAAGCGACGGGGATGGGCAATGGAGGATGTAGGATGGATGTTTGCTTCTTTTGCGTTTGTTTTTTGTGGGTTTTGTTAGCACTGTTATAACTGTATATACGATAAGGTTCGTGCTTCTGGATGCATATTGCGACGATGGCAGCGGCGATGGCGACAGAGTGGGTGAGGGAGCCGAGCCGGTCGGGGGAGGATCCACCCGGTGATGGAGTCGTGTTAGGCTTCAAGCTTCATGGTCAACACGAACGAGGTCCGTCACATACTCTACAACATACTTACAGTACTATACATATTCGTATAGTATTTGTGCAGTATTGAATGTGTGCGGTGCATACCCCCGAGTATACACTTTCACATGCCAGCGAGGCAGAGTGAGTATGCGAGTGCAGGGACGGAGCACAATACCAGAACAGAAGGTTGGTGCGCAGATGCTGTGCAGGTGGTCGGCCTGTGGCTTGTGCATTGATTCCAGTCCCCTCTTGATCGGCGTTCGGCGGTTCGCGCTCAAGACCTCCTTGTCGTTCGTCTCATCTTCAACCAGCCAGTCAAGTCTCGTCACTCGAATTCTGAGAACTAGTACGGTATACCACCGACTGGTAAGAGCGCTTCGGTGTATTATGGTACATACACAATATAATACCTGTCTATAGCACTGTTGCTGTTGTTGTAGTACTGACTCGGAAGCATCGAACTCCGCCTGTCCTACCCTCCCCACTACCGTGCTGTCTATCAAAGCAACATCTCTCCTTTCCCTTTTCTCTGCATTCCTCGTATCCATACCTCCTCCACTGCCGCCTTTCGGACGGTGAGATGCATGAACAATCACAGACCACCTCCTCTTATCACTAGGGCTAGCCCACATTCAACAAACCCTCCCGCCAAGCCAACGATTCATAATCACCCTCCCCATGAGGTAATAGCCTCGCCGTCCTGCCCTTCAAACGGAAGAACCCTTCCATTGAGATACACGCAGCTGGCCGGTACACGCCTCCGGCTAGGGCTAAGCACAACGGTGGCGCGGACAGGCACGATCTAACCAAACGGGCCTCCTCCCCTCTCCCCTAACAGTAGCGCGGTCGATGCAAGCGAGGGTCTGTCAGGGACAGCAAGAGACCTGGAGGTGGGGCATGACATGGCACAGGAGAGAAGGTCTAGTGGCATCAAATGAGTGGGACGACGCCATTCCCCGCATTGGACTCTTCAGTTGCGGTACACCAGTCCACCAACACCCTCAGCCCACGAAAGGGCTGAAGAGGCCTGATGGGCGAACAGCCAGACGCAGTGAACATTCGCTGTCAACCTAACAAAGCGCCTACTCGCCGCACTGATTTTCCAGAGGCAACCCCTCCGGACATGGCGCCCAAAGTAGCAACCTATCCACTACTCTCTCTGCCGCTCCTGCCCTACTACATTATCACGCATTACTTCACTCACAGGCGCTTGCTTCTTGGCCCCAGCCACTCCCAGCCCCTATCCCACTCGCGCAGCCAGGCTAGCCACAAGGAACTTGGCGGATGTCAGGACGCTGCTGATCGGTGTACCTGATCTGCAGAACTTTCTAGCTCATGGAAGGAGCTCTGTGAAAGGCGTGGGGTGGTGTGAAACGGGCATCTAAGGGTGTGCGGTATTTTCTTCTCGCATCTTGTTGACCAAGGTCGGTAGGAGGGCTTGCATGATAAGAGCGCTATTTTGGCTTGTGAAAGAGTTGCTTTTTTTTTCTCTCGGAACCTGCAACGGTACGGGTTGTGCGAAGAAGGAAGGTGGATATTCGATGCCGGCCGGTTCTTGCCGAACATTACGCGGGTTGAGGAGGCTGTCCGCACTAAAAATAGGAGGAGGCGGTACGCCATATCTTCTTCTCCTTCCCTCCAGGACGGCTGGACTGCCCGTCCCTGGAGAGACGATCCCACCTTGAGCAGCAAAGGCTATGATTCTACCCCTGGGGAAAATCACACGTCCAAACGGTAGAGGGTCGGATTTGCCTGCTCGCCTCGATCCAGGTGGATTCAATTTACGTTGCGTATCAGCTCTGATACCCTAGGAGCAGCATTATCAAGTGGAGATGCTACTCTCGCTTCGCGCTCGACGTGGGTGTCGTAGCGGAACTCTCGCGGGCGCATTTTGCTATGGTAATGAGTGAGCAGGTTCTCAACTCAAATGCGGGGCATCAGGGTGGAACTAACGCTTACCCCGCGTTTTTGGTGTAAGGGGGGGGGAGCCGCAACGGCTGCGGGAGAGGGGGTACTCGTCGGCATCAAGCATCATCCCCTCCCAGAGGGGCGAGTGGGCAATAATTCCCAGCCTTATGCGCGTCACTACTGTAAGAAAAGGGATTGTTGATGGATATGTTCGAGATCTTGGCTGCGTTGGTTCCTGTTCGTCGTCGGTTTTTCAAGAGCATAACTCAACGGCACTGAGGGGGCCTACGCGGCTGCCGAAGGTAACCGTGCATAACAACATTTTCCTTACGTTTTTTTCTTCTATTCCCTCAAGCCTCTGCAAGTACACAGAGTAAGCTCAGGTACCAAACCTCAAGTCTATATACTTATTTGTCGTGTGTACAGTCACGTACTGTACATTTCCCCGCACTATTCGGGTAGGCAGGCCGGCGGTCTGGGGAACCACGGAGGGCTACATGCAGTAGCGGATGAAGAGAGAGCAAAAAACGGTTGAGGATCTCGTGCGGTGGGTCTGGGGAAGTTAAACGTGGGGAAGACAGAATTTGCAAACACGTCTGTGACGAGGAGATGTGGGTTAAGGGGCGGTGTAATTTGCCACCATATTGATTGCAGCTCACCAAATGCTGCAGTCTGGAATCGCATCGCCAGTTCGGTGTTGGTGTGATATTGTTTAGGGCATCATTGTGTTGGAGGACGGGCACGGGACTCGCAATACTGCCCAATGTTGCTGTGGCTACAGGTGGATTGTATCGGCCGTCGGGAAGATTTTTATCTCATTACGTGCCGGTATCTGTGAACCTGCGTTCTACTTCAAGCATTGATTCCTGCCCACGATATCTATGCATTGTGCTCCAGAGAGGAGCAACCCTGAAAGGTTTACATGAACGGGTGGTTTGTGGGTTACACATATTGTTATGTCGGCACCGAGTCACATATTGCTTGGTTTAAACGTGGTCTTCTACCTGCCATATCAAGTCGACACATGCCAAACAAGAATAGGGGGGAACTCCGGCTGCGAGTATCAAACCGCTACCTGTAATAAAATGATAGAGAATCTTCCACGGGGTTTGCCTTGTTCCAGCAAGCCCCCTTTTAGCCCCGGTGTCGTTGGTTTCATGGCGTCTCCACGGCACTCATAGGAAACCTCACGCCTGAAATTCACACACGGGGCTAATAGCATTGCCATAACACGAGGTGATGCAGCCTAAGAAGAAAAGCCAAATCAATTTAGCTTCCTCCCAACCTCGAGATGAAACTAACTACATCTTTGTTTGGTAGTAGTCTCTGAGCCTTCCTACTTGAATCCCATTTTTCTTCCCCTGGGCCTGATACCTAGATTAGGGGTTCTGCAGCCTACATAGCCTAGGCGAAGCCAAAGGGAAACTTATCGGTGTCTCCTTCAGCAACATCGCCAGTTTCGAATGATATGATGCTCTGTACCATCTTCAAGCCTGGCAAATACTTCGCACTTGAGTCCTATCTTCTTGCTCGACATTTTAATAGAATCACTCAGCTAGTTATTCCCCAGCCTTACCAAATGATATCGTCTGACGTCGAATCAATTCAGCGCATAGGGACGAAGTAGGGCGATCTTGTGGTATCCCAAGGCCTCATGCCATTCCTAAGGTCGGCATGCCTTTCAATTTCCTGAGAGCAGCCATACCAAATTATCGGTTTTTGTTCAAGGCTGTCGAAGTGTTGTGGATACTGCACGACACTTTTTGACAACCTAGGCCATCGGGAAAGGGCGAGGTGTTCTCTGTGGTCACCTATTCCGTCCGTGTGCAACATTATCAGATAAATCCTCAAGGCACAATGGAAAACAGCACAGCTATTCTGTTGCCGAATATTTCCTGCTGTTGTTGCTTCCAGTGTTGTCGAATGCAAAGTGCAATTGTCGTTGGCCTTGCTACCGCTCCAATCTGTCGCCGGCTGCCCGTAGAGGGTCTCATTCTCTGTGGGATTCTCATCAGCCTGAACACATTCAACACGTCGACAAAACGAATGCAGTACGTCCCCCAGGAGAGCTTTGGGAAATAAGGTACCCACAGAAACTTGGAGAGATCAACCGATATTCTTCCTCGGCCCATTCCATTTTGTTAAATGTCCCCCGATATTGTGTCAAAAGGCGCCCATATACCGACCGTCTCGGGAATCTCACGAGTCCAGATCCCATCGTATCGATAGCTTTAAGCCACAGCAATCTTACATCGTTTCAGAGTACCATCTTCACATGGTGGCCCTGGTTCGCTTCAACCTCGCGATCTCGACCATGATCCGCCTCGCTTCGAAGACTCCCGTCCCGTGTCTGTCATCAGTCCAGAATCAGTCGATTTGTCGCCCACCATGCCCTTTCCTCGGTAGGTGTTCCTGATCTCCCTCTAATTCCCCCGCCTTTCGCCCCGTACCACCAAACCTCGTCGCTGATAGACACTCTAGCTGTCACAATCGTGTTTTTGTTGTAGCCTCGTAGATCTCTTGGGGCAATCCGCGCTACACGAGCCCACATAGATAGGATATCATAAGGATCTCCGAGTGCTGGTGCATACTCTATGTGTTGATAACCTGATAGACGGCCCGGCCTCCTGATAACGGGGGTGCTTAGACCATGTAGTCGAGCAACGTTACATGCCCACATAGAAACCCACATAGAAGTCTTGGCCGTGCTGAATAGGTGCAGTAGTTTGTTGTGGGCGATGACTTCAGTCACATGTTGTTCGGCACTTAGGTACCTTATATTTTGTGGCTCTAGTCAATTATACGGTGAACAACCGCAATACTATAGCTTTCCTAGAAGCGCTTGAGTGGAGTCTTTAGGACGGTACTCGAAACTTGAGGAACGAGTAAGTTAACGCGGGCGGGGTTAAGTGTGTTTGATCTTATCTAATCTTCTAATCTTCTAATCTGAACATGATAATAACGATCTACCTGTGCCAACCCATAAAATGAGCCAGATATAGGAGGACTTACAAGTGGATGGCTTCGGAGGAGTAGATGTTTCTCACTATGAGATGACATGGGATGGTATTAATTGGGGCGGCATTGGGTAGACAAAATCCAACGGGGCATTAAGTTTGAGCCAAGTCCATACATATGAGGTCGCTGCGCTCGAATATCCAGAAGTTTTGAACAAGTGCATGATTTGTTATCCATTATGCTTGTGAATATATGAGTATAGTACTGGATATCTCATAGAGACCGAGCCCTACCTCAACTTCAACTCGATGATTTGGAAGAGTTGCGTCATACTAATATTATACATTTTCCTAGCCACTACTATTCACCACCTGATTCCCAGTCCAAAGGTTAGAATACCAAGCCTAAGTCTTGCATTAGAAGTTGACAGTCTGATTCCAAAAACTGCATATTATATGTCACTATTTAACGAGGCTCCTATGGCCGTAGATCAGGATACCAGGAATAACTCTAGAGGTCGAAGTTCTCATCGAGCAATGCTTGGACAACCTTGAGAAATAAGTTGGTGGTGCCATCTGTCTCGATGAGGCAGCGTCTTTATGGAGATATCTTTTGTACTCTCGGATCCATGTTGCTGTCGCATGTTTCCTGTCGTTCCCAACTCTCACTGCCGCCCGCCTCCTCCGGCTTGGTTTGTCACCATTCAGCTACTGTTGCCCACGGTTTGAGAGGCCTGGTGAATCTTACGCAGTGAAGAACATGGTGCACGCGTGTTCGTCTTCGGGTCAGCCAACATACACTACGTATAATGCTCAAGCAGCCGCTTTTCAACTGTGACATGTGGAATCTCAGGTGGTTGTTTATATGCTCCATACGGTACAGATCTCAATCTCGCACTTTTAATTGGATATACGGCCAGGTATGTTGAGTCATGGGAGGCCTCGTTGGTATATAAGCCGACCTGAAATCGGGTTTTTACCCCCCCATCGGAAATTAAGGGATGGTATATTATTAAACGTGTCTTGATATAGTGCACCAGATCTCTCTCATCTCTCATACTTCTACCAGCTCTTAGTATATTCTCATATCTGCTTCGCCTTATATACCAACCCTGGGCCTTCTATTTGAGCCTAGATTTCCGAATGACCCCTTCCTCGATGAAAGGTCATGTGCACAGACATAAATTATATTGCCATAACTCACATATAAATTTTCGGATCCATTGCCCCAACCTGCGCACTCTTCGCCTCTCCCTCAAACACAAACTCGCTCACCAGTTTACCAGTCGCACACGAATTCTGGATGCCCCAGCACGAATGTCCCGTCGCCATCACCATCCCTTTGATCCCCGTTCCGCCAATCACCGGACTACTGCTACCAGGTATAGAAGGGAGGTAACATGCCTGCCGGGCTGTGACCTCGCCTGTGCGTAGCTCGTCACTGATGGAGGAGACGTAGTCGACGACGTCTTGGCAGCGGGAGGGGTCGCACTGTACGAGATCGGCTGTGGAGGGGAGGGGGATGAGCTCATCGCCTTCACCTGCGACGTAATCAGCAACTGTCACAACATGGGCGCGGTTTCTCCGTGTAATCCAAAGGCGGTTTGATATATACGTACCGCATGCATAGACCTCGCCATTTGGGCGCGCGTATATCTCCGGATTGACTCTTCTCCCATGCTTTCGCTTCTTGCCATCCTGGGCGCCAAAATCTTTCGGCAGTTCAATGTCGGTAAATAGAACGTAAGGTGTTACACGTGCATTGATTGTGACAGAGTGTGCTCTTAGTGCGTCGACCGCCACGTCTGGGAATATATGGCTGCTCCACGGTCCTGCGGAGATAACTATATCCGTTGTCGGGACAGTATGAGTCTGTTTTGTTTGTCTGTCCGTGTATGTGACGCTCTTTACATGCCCGCCAGTATAGTCAATCGAGTCGACGTGCGCGCCAACTTTGACTTCCACACCTTTCTCCTGCGCCAGCTCTGCCATAGAGGTCGTAAACTGGTATGGGTGGACTTGTGCAGTTGCATCCGCGTCGCCTATGGACGAATAATCCGTGAGTCCCTCGAGAATGAACCAGTCCAGGTCTTCCGGTATGCCCTTCTTCTGCAATGACTTCAGGCTTGCTTCATCCTGCTTTGGGAGCTTCTTCCATTCCGCTGTTCCTGTACCGATATCCGTCTTCGGTGTTTGTAGTCGGTTGGCCTGGGCCTTTGCTGCAATGGATCCCGCTTGTACAGCTCTATAGCCCCATCTCTTCGCGCCGTCATGTTTAGTAGCTAGCTCGGCGTGAAGGCGGAACGACAGCGGGACAATGCTTGGGGGGTATGCCCACAGAGCCAACAGGCCTCCTGCTTTGCCGGATGCGCCAGCTCCGATTGCTGTGGCTTCGAGGATTGTAATAGAGTGAAGATTCGGGTCAAAGGATGGATGACGAGTGAGAAAGTATGCACTGGATTCATGAGTGTTTGGATGTAGCCGTCGGGTGGTTAAGCATTTCGTACCTATTGACCTTTAGTTAGCAGCTGCGCATGCGTGTCTTGGCTTATGGCAAACTCACCTTGTGCATCCAATGATGCCACCACCTTGCCATTGCTCTCGTCAGAAACTTTTATTTGTGATCGGTTTAGCATCAAATATCAAGCTAGAGCGCACCTATGATGACAATGTGCCTTTTTTCGTTAGGATGCGAGGCCATCGTAGCAGCTTCGGCTTTGACGGCAGGTCAAGATCGGATCAATTGTATTCGTGATGGAAGATGGCAATGTTAATAGTATAGATATCATCGAAGTTGGAGGAAGTTAGGCAGAGTTCACAGAAAAAGAAGTTGTTATTGGGAGAGGCCTACATCGACGATAAGCAGCCTGGACGCTGAACCCACACAGACACTGCGTCATCGCTACTACTCTTGGCAACATTCCCCCACCAATTCTCCGGCCATCCCCCACACCACACCCGTTCCCCCACATCTCCCACTCCTCTCTCACCCCAGAGTGCGCCCAATTTAATCCCCGTTCCCCGTTGTCTTCACTATTCTTATTGTTTTTAATATTAACTCTACTATTGTTTTATAATTGCTTTTGCTACTGGCTCTTATGTTGCCTTTACTATTGCCTTTATTATGTTTCATAAGCAATACATTTTTTTTTAAAAAAAAAAACTGTGATGTTTTAAATTCTTTTTACGTGTAAATATATTTCCATCTCAATACAGGTTCAACCACTACCCTTTCCTTATTATATTTACAGCCTCGAATTTACCTTGGCCACTTCTTTGGCATGCTGAAAGATAAGAGGGCGACTCTCCTCGGTGTCGTTGAGGTAAATTGTGAACCCGTCGTTATGGTTGCACCCAATACTCAGGCCACACACACCGAGCTGCCAGTATGCATCGCTCATCTTATATCCGAGAGATATCTTCTGCCATTCTCCAATGACGGCCACTCTCGTCTGGTTCGCAGGGACAGTCCTGTTGACGAACGCAAGCCGATCCTCTGGGTGGAGCCAACCGTACTCCTCAAACAAGACAGGCTTGTTGAGTTTGACCTGTGCCTTTCCATGGTCCGTTACCCATTTGTTGGCCCATTCTACCGTCTTGTCCCACCAGTCAGGGTACAAATGGAAAGTACCGAAGTCCATTTCCTCCAGTGCAAGCTCATTATAGAAGTGTCCGCCGTCAGCGCCTGCATAGGCCCAGTCCTCGTTACCTTCCTCGTAGAACTCGCCTTCGCCACCCCAAGTAACCATATGCTTCTTGTCGATTCCTTTGATAAATTTCCCGATGTCAGCAATCCAGTCGGTAACCATCACATGGGAGCAGTTCGTGCCGGCAGAGCGAGGCAGGTTCCTCGTTCCGTCGGCACCACAGCGTGGCTCATTGGCAAGCTCCCAGGCGAAGATAGCAGGAGAATCCTTGTACCGACTGACAACGGCAGCAGTGTATTTCTTGAAGGCGTTGACGATCTTGGGGCTATGGAAAAAGTCGTCGTGGTATTTTCCGCCAAGGTTGACTGTGTAAACGTCCATGCCTCCGTAATCCGCCCAGTTGTTGGTCAAGGCCATGACGAGTTTAATGCCTGTTTCTTCAGCAATCTTAACTACCTTGTCGAGTGCTTGCAATCCATCGGGGCCGTAATTGATCGTTGCCACTCCGTCCTTGAACGATTGGAAATATATCGGGGATTCGCCTGCTCCTTCTCCTCCGTACATTGGTAGCCCGCCGGGAATATAAGTTGCGTTCTTGTCATTGAAAGCCCATGTACGCATGACCTTCAATCCAGCATGTTTTGCTTGTGTGAGAGCGTTCCTCACATCTGAAGGGTTCTATGGGGAACTTAGTATGGATCGCTCTCGCAAGGAGACATAAAATTAGTAGCTCACGTTGATGAATGGGAGCCAGTATGCGTTACTTCCAGCAAAGACGAATGGTTTGCCATCTAACATGAACTTCGATCCTTCGGCATAAGGGACGCCTTTATGGTGCTTGGGCTTCCCTCCGAACGGAGGCCATGTCGGCCATGTTGGCGACGCTGTGGTGCTTGCGGCCAAGAAGGCCAACGCTACTCCGGTGGTGAGCTTCATGGCGGTTACTCAAGCAGGGTCGGTTGAGTCTGTAGGAAGGAGGCTGGGCTTCAGGAGAATAAGAACTGCCAGATATAATCGCTTATATATTGACGCCGAGAGTATCGGAGCCCCAGCTCCGCCGCAAATGCGACAAACAATGAGGAGGCGCCATCATATATCTCGTCCAATTGGCATTACGTAGCTGTCCCTGAGGCGTTGGCAACCCATCCAGGCACAGTGCAGTTTATTATGCGGGGAACTCGTTGGTGTTGATCTATAGTGCCAGCGCGGGAAGCAATGATGAGCCAAGAAATCGCAATTTCAGAATTATATAGTGCGGAGGGTAAGCCGCCGAAAGAGCGCCAAAGAGATAATCGCAAATTAACAAAGTCACATCTGCAAATTTTAAGCCCCAAAGGCCAATCTGGCTAAAATTATGTCGCTAGCAGACGGTATTGGCTTGACATATGTTCTCTACCGGTTTTGTTGAATGTGGTAATTGCAACCCAAATCGCATCTCAACTCCAAGTGATTCGTTCACTTCATTCACCCGAGCTTTTGCGCGATGTTGGTATTTTTCGAACATGTTTCGTTGGAATATATCGCAGTAAACATAATATTTGCTGCCGTTATTATGGGTACTCTGTGGTAGGTATGAGAAGTATAAAAACATAAATATCAAAATATCAAAATACAAAGTAGAAGCTTAGAGAAGACTAATAATTGTTTGCTGTGCTCTAGCAAACACCATCTTCCTGTGCATGGGCCATCCTACAGTAACAGCCTCAAGTTAACGTGCTTCCGTGATAAGCCAAACGTATGGTTTCTATCTTGACGGGACAGGTATTAAATATTATATGTACGAAACTGTCTGCCAAATCCTCGAACCTCCTACTTTGGGCACAAACGCCCAGTCTGTAGAGTCAACCAATCCTCTTGTCCGGTAATATACCAGTCCTCACTGCCAACAGCGGTAGGCGCCCAAAAGACATTCCATGGGTCTGTCGCCTTCTTGATGCGCACCAGCCTGTCATAGTTGGATCCAAAAAAGGCTTGTCCAAAGTTCGGCTCCATGACATCGCCTTCGTTGCCATAACCACCGCCGCCTGGGGTAATCTCGCGGAATCGAGCTCCCCAGTCGTTTGTAATCCTATTGTTGGCAAAGGCCTGATCCTCCAACGAAGCATCAGCGGCCCATCCACCACCAAAGATACCATAGAGAGTAGCGTCACGCCATGCCGGGTTCACTGCGTTGTCTGGTGTGCCGACCGGTGCGGCTCCGTTAATGTTGTACTGAATGAACGCGGAACCGTCTTCGATAACCGAACGGATAGTGGAGATGGTCTTATTCAAAGTTGCCTCATCCTCCCAGTTCTTGATAGGGAACAGGCGTGATGCGGTGCGCATGTTGATATTGGCGACAGTCTCGACGGGGAAATGCGATGTCCATGTGTCGTAAAAGTTGTCGTGCTCAAAGAACTCTGGCTCAAATTGGAGACCTAGCGCAGTCCACTCGTCAAAGAGCGGAGTTACCATAGCCTTGAAGTCGACAAGGCTCATCTCGGGCACAAGCCATGGCAGCATGCTCCACATATATCCACCATCAGCGCCAAGCGGGAATATGGTGGAGTAACCGTAGGTGCCTTGGGCAGCATACGATGGGAATTTGCGCCAATAGGCCTCGAGGGCAGAAAAGAAGAGCCCATCTGTAACATTGGTATCGGGACCACTCAAGATGGTGAACGTTACGCCGGAAAAGGGCATCTTTGGGTGAACCTTGACAGTCATGCTGGTGACCACACCAAAGGTGCCACCGCCGCCACCTCGGATGGCCCAGAACAAATCCTTGTTGTTGTTTTCATCGGCAGTGATAAAACGGCCAGAGGGTGTAACGACGTCGATGCTGAGGACCTGGTCCGCGCCCATGCCGTATTTTGAGGTAATTGGAGAGTGGCCACCTCCAGCAATGTAACCGCCAGTAACGCCAACTCCCTTGCATTCACCGCCGACGGCGGTGACACCGTACTTCTTAGCTGCCTCATATAAGTCGAGTACCTGGATACCAGCGCCAAGCTTGAACGCGGGCCCCTTGTACGATGGGGAGCCGTAGCTTTTAATAAAACTGATGCTCTTGAGGTTATGAGTCCAGATCGAGAGAGCACCAGCACCCGTTGATTTACCAAGAAAGTCATGGCCGGTGTTGTGAACAACAAGGCGGAGGTTGAGGTTGCGGGCGAAGTTGACGGCGAGCTGGATCTGTGAGACGGTGGTCGCCTTAACAGAATAAGAGGGGAAACCGCCAATCTCGCAGGTGCTCGTGTTGCCGGATTGCGGCATGCAAGTCTCGCCCTGGTAGATAGGTGACATAACCGAGGTCGGGTCTCCAGCACTTGGTTGGTGTCAGCTAATGCCATCTTGTTGCAATACAAGTGAATGAAAGCAGAAAGGTTATGGTTGAGGGTTGAGAAGTGCTAACATAACGTGGAGACTTACTGGGTAGCCGACTCTGTCCAGTGGGCTAGAATATCAGCACACTTGGCAGCGTTATAGTGCACATTGTTCTTGTAACAAACGGCGCCAATCGGGACCGTCTCGATAAGCGCGCCTCCCGTTAGGATGTTGAAAATTTTCCAGATCGTCTTCGACGGCCAGAGTAGGTCACCGGGAGATGTCTTGCAGCGTTTGAGGAGGGAGCGCTTGGATGCGGTTGCTTCATCAGAGCTGGCAAAGTTGAAGAGCGAAACATTGGTAAGCTCCAACTCCGTTAAGTTCGCCAGGACAGCGTCCGTAAGTTGGAACTTTTCAGCCTCAGACAGAACAGACGAGGGGTCTGCAAGAACCTGGGCAGCCGGGGCCACGGTTGTCTCATCGGCAGCTATTCAATTGCATTAGCATCACGGGAAAACAAAGATGAAGGTGAGGACCGCGTACGGATCAATTTGCCATTCTGGGTGACAGTCTGGGCGCCGACTAGACTTGCGTGGGGAAGGACACTCGCCACAAGCAGCGCTCGAGCGAAAAGTGAGAAAGCCATGATACCGATGAAGCTCTCACAGGAATGAAAGAGTGTTGCTATTGTGAGGCATCTCTCAGTAATATATATTCTCGGGAAATCTACGGGCAATATGCGGGCGACCTAGTCAGTCTCGCGATACACACGTGGCATTGTAGATCTGCGGTAAAGAAGCCTATCAAAAGACCAGCAATCTCCGAAATATGCCAAGTTATCTAGCTTCCCAACGCGTCTGCTTATGCCATGCTTACCACGGCGGTCGAGCACGCCGACAAGGTGCTCAGTGCCGTCTACGGAGTAGTTTCGTTTAATATCGTCTAATTCGAACCACTAAGCATAGCGCGGTGTAGATTATACCGAAATGTGCGAATAATTTCAAGAACGGCAAGAATCCGCAAATTTAGGGGACTAGGGGCACGTTTCCCCTGAAAGATGTGGCGGGTCTGCAGGGTTTTGCAACTCTCGGATCGCAACTCCCGGGCTGGATGTCTTGGGTCGCAGTTGCTGGGTCGTGGCCCCTGCCTACCTGAACCAATCTGCTTCGCCTACACACACACAGTCTCGACATTTAACTTTGCCGCATTATGCTTCATCTCTCTCCCTCTCCTCTGGGACCGGCACCAGGATAGGGTTTCGGTCACTACCGACGGCGGATTGAGGCGAACCTGTGCCGGTAGTGAAGGCACTGTTGTGCTACTGATTTGTTGGCGCTTTCGGCCCTTGTATAATGAGGTGCGCATCTCCCTTAATACATGCTCTACATACAGTACACTGACTATACGACGATACGGACAGGACTACTAGATAACTCCTATGTACGCACGGAATGGTTCGGTTGTTCAGCTCGGTCAGTCGCCGAAGTGTGGCTTGGGGTCGCGCAAGTGCCGATCCTCTTGAAAAGTTGGCAGCAGTGTGGCCGCTCGGCCGCTCGGCCGTCAGACTCGCGCTAGGGCTCAACCAAACCCCCGACTCCAGGCCTCCAGGCCCAGAGCCAAACCGCTTGGGGTATAAACACAGACATCCCTCCCCACTTCGCTCATATGACAAGTCGTGCAATCTATGTCCTATCTATGTGCTACTTCTGTGCTAGTTGTGTCTACTGTGGTCTAAGGAGTCCCAAGGAGCCCTAACGAGGGTCTAACGTGGTCTAATGAGTTTTACGGAGTAATGAGGTCTGAAGTTGGCGAGCGTGTCTTGCATATAGTCCATTTTCATTGGGTTACCCCGCAATAGTGCAAATACCATGACCAGGTTATTGAGTGCTCGAGCCTCTGCTTAGGGATCCAGGAGGTCGGTGCTGTACGAAGACGGGATGAGAAAAGCGCGAATAATCCTGCCGCTTTGCCAGGTAGCTTATTCCCGCGAGCAATTCAGCTGTCACTAACCACCAAGTCTAGGTTCGGTTAAAGCAGCATTACGCAAAGTGCTATCTGTGGCGATGGCGATAGATTATGCATCCACTTCCTTTGCTCACCCCCCGGAGAATCTTTCAACACCCCCCGCCTCTAACCAACTCCATGGTGGTTGTTTCACACCGGTGTCTCCTTGGCTGTCTTACAGAGAAATGATCGCCAGGTGGTTGTTGCTCTGGAAGGCGGAATTGGAGTCCAGTCCTGGCTCACTAGCATAATAAGCAACTGAGATTTGCAGCTGAAGGGGTACGAGCCTTTACAGTGGCAATCATTTCCATATTCTCTTCCCACGAGAGATTTACTCTGCACCGACACTAACACCTTATTTATCTGTGATCCCCACTGTCATCGAGGCCTTGCTCATCGTTACCCTCAATCCTCCTCTTGGTCAATCAAAGAGTGATGGCTGGTCGTTGATTTCCAACGTCACATCTACGATATACCACAACTCGCCAATTCTTGATGGTCCTCCCGATATAATGCATACTATCCTCCCGAGACGCCCTCCCCATGAGGATGTCACGAAAATCCCGACGCCGCCGCTGCAAGCCGTGGGACTGTTCATCAACTTCGTCTTTCCCGCCCTTGCACTGGTTTTTGTCTGTCTCAGAGCCTTCTGCAGAATCAAAATCAAGCAATGGGGTCCTGGTGAGTGCTCCGACCTTACGAAAATCCCAATAGAATACTTTCTAACAAGTCTGCTAGATGACTATTTAATCATTATTGCACTGGTAAGCTGCACTGTCCAAAGACAATTGTCGGCGGCCGTTCAATGTCCCTTCAAGCAGAACTAAAATACCTAATGCTTTTCGACAGATATTTTCACTTCTAATGTGCGGGCCATTTTATATGTGTATGTACAGACTCCCGAAAAAGAAGACCGAGAACTAACATCATCGACCTTGCAGACATCAAGCTGAACTACTTTGGATGGTATGCGGTCGATGTGCCCGAAGATTTCGATTCTGCCCCTGGACTGTGGTGGTTCTACCTGGCACAAATATTTTATAATCCGATCCTCGCATTCGTCAAAGCATCGGTCCTATTATTCTTGCTACGCCTAGGTGGCCAAAAGCCAGGCACTCGCTACGCCATATATGCACTGTTTACTTTCAACGCCTTGCAAGCCATCGCCATATTCTTAGTGGCCACACTACAATGCCTACCAATTGCCGCCAACTGGGACCCTGCTGTAAAAGCCACCGCAACCTGTGTCGATGTGTCGTTTCACGTATCAATCTCGGCGTTAACTATATTCACGGACGTTCTGGTGCTTGCACTGCCCTTCTGGATTTTCTTGGGACTTAACATGCCCATGGCGCAAAAGATGACAGTAATTGGCGCATTTTTGCTTGGAACCTCGTAAGTAAATATCGCGTCAGACGCACGTTGCACAACTCTAAGCGATCCAATACTAACTATCATACTTTACAGCGTTACTGTAGTGGCCATTGTCCGATTTGTCGAATTATACAGGTTGTTCTACGTTCCCAATCCGGACGGAGATCCCTTCCATTCCATTGGAATTACGCTTTCCACCGTGGAGGCTAATGTCGCCATCATATCGGCTACTATTCCCGCCTTGAGACCTCTCGGTCGCCTCTTGATGCCAGGCCTCTTTGCTGGCTCAAGCGTAAACTACAACACGTCGAGAAGTGGCGGCAACTTGCGAAGCGACAACCCAGCCATCTACAATCGCCACGGTACCAGCGTTAGCATAGCGATGAAGAGCATGCGCGATGGTTCACAGGCCAAACATACGGAGTGCCGCAGCGTGAGCCCTAACGACAGCGAGGAGGAAATCATGACATACCATGGCATTGTAAAGTCTACAGACGTGCGCGTGCAGTTTGACAGCGAGAACGACGATCGGGCATCGTCCAGGATGTCGAACGACCACAAGGGAAGTAGGTATAGCAGGACGTAATGTGAGCGTATGTAGTATATTGGATCTACAATGGATGATACCCGGTCTACGACGACTCTTCGATTCGGGGGGGGGGGGGGGGGGGGGGGGNATGCCAACCATATATCGGGCGCTGGTACATATCATGCGCTTGCGTGAAGCGTCCGCCGTTAAACTTAATGGCTGATTTCGATAGCAACAGCCATAGGCTGGATTATTATATTATACCAGATCTTCGCCCCCCAAATTTTACCTACCATTGTTCACAGCAGAACCCACCCCCTAGGTCTAATCCTAGAATATCACAGCAGTGCGGTGAGAACATGAGATAAAGAAATGGCAGGATGCAAACAAGATTATTCTTGGCATTGGCGCGTTGTGGCGCCCTGGGCAGTATAGATATGATAGATGACACCACATGCATTCCTTCCTCTGTGTTTGGTAATACTTTCTATTTACATATTTCACATAATGTTCCTAGCGCCTGTGTTTACCCATTTAATATAGATTCTATTCTATTCCAAGGCTCGATATGGATTTAGTACCGTTCCATGATAAGCTGCGTCTTCAAGGAGTCCTGGGCGAGGAACCACCCCTTATCCTGAAGCAAGTCCATGAGTTGGCCTTGCTTTGTTGATGCATCACTGCTGGTATCGGTCTTAAACGATGCCTCGACAATGTAGTCTATTCCTGATCCTGATGCTGCCTTAATTGGCCACACTTCAACGTACAGCTTTACGCCACTCCAGGTGCCCGTAGAGCGCTTGGCTAACACAGGGCCGTAGATGCGAGACGTCTTCAGCTCTGTTGTGCCCCAGTTGTCAGAGGTCCAGTCGATGAACTTGTCTGGCGCATTATCAATGAGCATGTCCTGGGAGTCTCCCACATTAGGGAGGTCTGTTCCGCTGGCACCTGAAGCGGTCTTGTCGTTGCTGAGAGAAAGAGTCTTCTTCTGATAGCCCCACTCGATTTGAGCCTCGTACTTCGAGGTGTCGGCATCAAACCCCTCAGAGTTGGCCAGGGTGAGTGCGCCGTCAATATCGTCACCGGAGACAGCGTATCTCTTCTTGTAGGTCAAGTCGTAGTCAGACTCGTCCTCCATGTTGCGGATACGCGGACTCCACCCAGCGTTGTAGATCGTCTCGGCGTCATCGTCAAGGAACTGTACGTTCATCTTGGTCACGGTCGTTGGCATCGCAAAGGCAGAGAGCACCTCCGATGTGAGCTTGAAGTCTGACCCAAGCACCACAGTCGGGTCCATCAGGAGCTTGACCTCGTAGTTTGGTACCATGTTGCCTGCGGCAGACGCCACCGACGCCGCCGCCAGGGACACGGCAGCAGCGGCGAAGAGGCCGCGCGAAGAGAAGTTCATAATGGACGCCATAGTGCCTTAAATTATATTGCTTGGAAGAGCAAGTGGGATTGGAGGATATCGCTTGAGGCCATCTTGATGGGAATCAAGGCACAATATATAGTGTTCTTTCAGGTTGAAACTTCACAAACGCGCCATAACAAACGAGGCAATGATCTCTCATATTCGAACTCTAGATTATATCCAGCAAAAGGAACGTTTTTGAATTGAACAATGAGGTTTGCTTGACCTTGGAGAGCGTTATGATAATGCACGTGGGGCATCGATGGGCACGTGGGTTCGAAGCACGTGTTGGCATGATGAGCCACATAGGTCCAGCGAGGAAACTAAGCGCTAAGGACTGCAACTTAAATACGCAGCTTATGCAGGCAACGCCGCAAGTTGCTCCTCTAAGAAGGTAAAGTTGAAAAAGAAGTTGTCGATGCCTCTGTCATGTCATCGCATCTAATCCTAGCCCTCTATCGAGCGATCCGGCTTGTTGCGTCAATGTCACTGTTGTTTATCCCTAAATTTCGGATTATTTCGTGGGGCGGTCGATCCCCCGTGTAACTTTTCAGATCTGCAGTTGCTGGCTTGTATGAGGTCTGACAGGAATGTGTCGCCGCAAGAGGTGCTGATTTCTAGGTAAGGTGAGGCGTAAACTATCGACATAAGCTTCAATAGTACAGGGGTCAGACCGTTGTGGATGGCGAACGGCCCAAAGATCTACTGTTCTGCCATCGTTTTATGAAAGATTCAAACTTTGATCGTCACAATCAACATCGAGCAGTATAGCCGTAGTGTCCCTAGTTTGTCCCTGGTTCTTTCCGCCTTATTCAACGAACGCAAGGTCCATCGCCTCGCCAAATCCGCAGCGAACCATAGTTGTGACTGTATTGGGGAATCACAACTGTAGTTCACGGGAAATGCATGGTGCGGACTATTTAACATCCGGGAAGGAAGCTAATTCGAGGACCAACATCTCATTTCCACGCAGCAAACCGGGTGCAGAGTCAGCATCAGGAACCTCTTTTATTTATTCAGGGTTCAGGGGTGCGATTGAACCAAGAATTCGGCGTTTTATGTGACATCCATATGCATACGATGATGCAGCCATGCAGATGTCTTCTCCTTTTCATATCCGTAGAGTAGGTGGGCACTGCGAGAAGCTGAGACCCCATTAAAAGTCAAGCTTCATATCATCCAACATACCCCCTTCCAAACCCATCATGCCGTCTCCAGAAAGCACACCCATCATATCCTCCCCTACCAACCCTTCCTCCCCAACCCCTCCAATCCCCAAATCTGCGCTCATCAACCCGGCCTGCTCATCAATCCCTCCTCCCGCTGTCAACGCCTCAACTCTCCGATACAACTTAACGACAACTTCTGCACTCTCTGCGTCTGGCCCTTCCTTTCCAACTTCTTTTCCAACTTTCGCCGCCTCTGTTGCCAAGGCCTCTCGCAGAGTCATACGTCCCTGTACCCCAGCTGCTGCTTTGGGTGGCGCACACACCAAGGAGGCGACCAAATCATACGCAGTTCCCGAATTTCCCAGGGCGCATTGATGGCCTAGCTCCTCCAGCAGGGCAAGTAGGACTCTTCGCGCCCCAAGCATGCGTACCGCAAGAACTAGGAGGCGAGGAGAGTAATTTGGCGGTGCGGCTGGGGGGTTCCAGTTGATAAGAGCCCGAGCGGCGTTGCGGACGGCGGTGGGGAGGTTAGGCGGCACGGGGAAGTCGGTGGTGAGATCGATGGCGGTGCGGGAAAAGTGTAGGTGTGGACGGAGGGCAGCAATGAGAGGGTCAAGGTCGGTGCGGGTCGGGGCTGAGCGTTGGAGTGCGCGCAGGGAGCGTGAGAGATTGGGGGCGGGGATGGGGAGAATGGCGTTGTGAAGGAGTGAGGCTTCTGCTGAGATCGATTGGGGTAGAATGAGAGCGTGTAAGAGAGATGATGGAGGTGGGGTAGTGAGGATGTTGGATGCCAGTGATAGCAGGGCGGGGATGAGTGAAGGAAGAAGTGAGGGGTCGAGGAGGTCTTGCGGTGAAGTTAGTGTTGTCCTATTTAAAAGGAAGATGAAGGGCTCTTACATTCAAGGCCGCCACGGAGGATGTCGTCAGTCAGGTGGCCATGTTGGGATGCCAGCACAATCTGGCTGAAGAGAGTGGGGACGAGCAGGTAAAAGTCCTGCGGGGGACAGAGCGCCATGGGTTCATCACCTAACCCGCCACCTTCTGCATTGAAGAGACCCTTGATCCATCCATCCAGTTGTGATGATTCCAAAGTTGACAAATCGTCCAGAAGCCGTGCGGTTGACCCGCGGACGAGCAACTTCGCGATAAAAGAATCCGGTGTTTGAACGCCAAGCTCAGTGGCGCTGAGATCGTAGCGGTACACGAACGCCAGAACGAGTAGGAGAATGGAGCCAAACTCTTCGTAGACAGGCTGGTACTCGCCCTGATCATCATCATATCGCCAGGCGTCGAGAAGCTGGCAGATAGGTGGTAGGATTGTGAGAGGTTTGTCGAAGATTAATAGTACGTCAAGCGATGACGGCTTACGTGCGAGGTGGGCACAGAGGGACTTCAAAGCCATGGTGTCCTTGCTCTCGCAGAGGCGACGCAGTAGCTCCGTTATGGCTTGACTAACTGCACCCACGTTGCCGTCCATGTGTTCTAGCTCGTCAGTGAAAGCCTCAATCTTCTCAGAGTCAGAGAGACACTGCTCCAGGACCTCATCCTTGGTGTAACGACCACCTGCTGGTAAGGTCTGCATTGGGATCTCACCCAGAAGTCGCTCTATGCTCTCTTCTGGGATCAGGCCATGCAGACAACAAGAGAAGCAGAAATCCTGTCTCACAGAGTCTGAGAACATATCACCTGCACTGGTGTCGTCAAACATAGAGGAGAAGGTCGGAAAGGCGTTGGTGTCTACATGGCTGAGGGCTTCGGTGATGCACAACTCCGGGCTTAGAGGCGGGAACATCGGAGCCGATATCATGGATATCAGTAATGGTACTTTGTTTATTAGGAATGAGCGCAGGAGGAATGTTGTCTGAGGATTTTCAGACCGGAAAATCGCATTGGCAAGAACGTCAAACGACGACACGATGAGGTCAATACATGTCGTTTGGATATCGCCCTGCCAGATGTAAGCTTTTTGTGTTTAAGCAATGGAAAATATATGGACCTGGTATCGGTTATGGAGGAAATTCAAAAGTTGGTTGTCATCAACCATGGGTCTTCCAGTCAGCTGCAACTTTGTTAGTAGAGAAATATCAATATAAACGGGGCGCTCCTACCAAAGAGTTTAGATACACATAGAGGCCAGCTCTTGAGTTCATGGTAGGTATTTCAACCACTGGTATATTGTCCATGCCAAGCGCCATAGCCGAATCTATAATCTGGTCTATTTCAGCGCCGGCTTTCTGGGCCTTATTATCGACGGGTTCTAGTGCCACGAGAGTCTTTGTATATAATTCGAGCCGCTCAGCAAACATGGAAGATCCATTGATGAGAAGCGGTGTAAAATTCGTTAGCGACTGCGAGAACCCTTTGAGAGTATCTATATGTTTGTTAGCATCGCCCAGTCCGCAGTTATAAGTCCGCAACGAAATCGGAGGCCATTCAGATACGTACCCTTCGGACAGCGGTTTCTCAGCGCCTCATTCACTGTCGCGTTCTCGGCCAGAGCAACCAACAACGCGCCAACCGCGACCCTCACAGCCATAGTCTCCTGGTTATGAGTGTCATTCCCTGCCCCAATCTCCCGCATCATATCATCTGCCGCGTTCGCCATGACTAACAAGCGCATCCACTCTGTGAGCGCGTTTACCGTCCCCAGCGCTTCCTGGGCGGACCTTGGCCGATCCCCGGCTGCCACAATCTTTGAGAGGCCATAGACTAGCCTCTCTTCATGACCATAACTCTTTGTCCATCTTGTTTGGGAGCCGCCGCTACCGCCGCCCTCTTGCTCGTCCTTTGCGGCCTCGATGGGGCGAGAGGTGGAGTGTCTGAGCAGCGCGCGCAAGACCGAAGGCACATCGAGAATGTCAGCTCGGAGAAGAGCTTGAGCGTAAAGAGAGACCTGCGGGTCCAAATCGTAGTGTCTGGATTCGCTGGGGCGGAGCAGCAGCTCGGCGATGAGAGGAGTGGCGAGAGGTGACTTGGTGCTGAGGACCTTCGCGAATTGCTCTAACTTGTTGGTGGGGAGGCGCCGATCGAGTGCATGGGCGAAGAAGGTCGCCCATTCGTCCATAGCTATCATGCCGTTTGCAATTCAAGCATAGCCAGGTGTCACGATATAATGATGTAGTAGTATAGGGTCAATTGTGGTAATGGATGGACTTCAGTAGTGTTATTGTTATTCTACACGTCTTCGGACGTCACGATGGCGAGGCCGCCAGGTCCTGAATTCATCCGCCTCAGCCTCGCGCTAGGGGTCCCCGTTAAAGGTCGGGGCTTCCGGGGGCGGCAGAAACTTAGACCGAGGCGTTTGAGAACCAAGACACGAAGTAACCAATTTAACGGTCTGTACGAGTCCAACTGCGTCAAAAGCTGATCTTATACAATCCGAGATGTGACGGAATCTGCGAGTATTATTGCCCTCATCCGCGATAGCCCGCAGGAACCCCCAGGGGCCCGAAAATACCGACGCAGAAGAAGATCTGCGCTCCCACTTCCACTCCATTCGCTCGCCGTCTCCTCCGTTCAACAACCTCTTGCAACCCAATCGGTATCACCCCAAACTTCATCGCGGACACCTTTTCTAAGTACAAGTAGTATGAGGGTAGGTATAGGGTATATGGCGTGGGGTATCTGGAGGGTAATTGAACTGCCCTCGACTGCAATCCGCGCGCCATTTGAGTCATTATATGCCAAACAAAATGTATATATGAGCCTTCTCACTCCATAGAGTCCATCTCAAGGTGCGCCCTCATCGCCTCAGAAGGAGGTGCCCTCGGGCCCACCATCCAATCCTGCATCGCAAGCCATTCACTCCATTTCTCCTCCGCGGCGCAGATTTCATTCTCCATGGGATTCCGTATCGGCATCATGTAAGGTATAGTTTCGTTGGGCGACGGCTCATAGCTGGCCTTAACTTCGAGCCAGCTCCCACTCTTCGCAGCGAAGAGATAATTGCGTCTCTCAGATTGGTGTAGCTGCCCTATTCCTTTGGCCCAGTCATCGCCAAAGAAAGTCTGGAGCATTGCCTGTGTGTCGAATCCGGTTACAACGAGACGGCGGATGTAGGGAACCAGCGAGACTGATTCGCCGGGGCGATCGTCAAATCTGGGTGAGGGCGTAGAGGGCGTTGAGTTCCCAGAATGTGTCGTTGTTGACCGAGGTGGAGAGTATGCTGATATCGGGTTCGGGTGCCGTTGATATGGTAAGAGGATATTCACGTACGCGGCCACAGCCTGGAGGCACGGGCTATGCTGGGAATGGTCAAGGAAAAACCGGCGACAGTTCTGGAAGTGACGATGCCATTCACGCGGGTCGAAAGATGATTCGGTCTGCGTCATAATGTGGTCTTGTCCTTGCGCAGTGGGAGGCCCCTGGGAGGGCCGTCGAAGTGGTGCGGACGGTGGATTTTCGTGGTTGCTGAACGCCATAGGAACGTGATGGGCAACGCTGCAACAAAAAAAAAATCAGTGTGTAATAATATGGAATGTTGAGATTGTACGACTTACTTTATACCATCAGCAGATTTAACCAAGACGGCGTTGTGAGGGGAGGGGTTCCAAATGTGACGGGCTATACCTCCTTGGTACTAATATACCCTTTCTGCAGCCACTTGGTGGAATAGACATAGTTTATTGACGGAAACCAGGTGTGTAGGGATACTTATACTTATATACCAAGGCCGAAGGATATTGGAGGGGGGAAGCGCGCGTGGTCTCAGAGCGAATATCGGGACTGGGCGTCATGGGAATTCGGAGATAAGTTTCCAGTTAACTCATGTTGGCTCCTCCTCTGGCACCAAGAAGTCCGGAGATGATGTATGCACAGTATGCGGGGGGAGGGGCGTAGGGTTTAACTTTTCCCTGCGAGGTAATATGTAGGGACCTCCGGGGATGTTCAGGTCTGCTATCGTGTGCTGCCAGGCATTAAACGCCTCTTAACATTCCTACGGGTCTTCCGGCGGTGGTGATGGTGTGTCGGCCTATGTTGGTGGCAAATGCAGTGCCAAATGCGTCGCCGTGTAACTACAACCATGTATCAATATCGACTCCTTCCTCTCTTTAGCGACGCATCCTCCAGGGCGACTTGCATGTGGCGTATCCGCCTGTACATGGGAGGTCATACAAGGACATACAAGACCTAGTCCATGCCAAAGGTGCATTGGTATGTACGTGAGGACGTGAGGATGCGAGGACGTGAGGATCTCCAGAATGTAGGTACCGGTACTGGAGATACTGTAGATGGATAGAGCAATACATCCACCTCATTGGGCTCAAGAACTGAATCACACGCGTTCTGACCATGATCGGTATGACCTTGATCAGTATGGCCGGCCATGGTCAGTACTCCACGACTCTGCCGTGAACCATGCTTTGTACTGCGCCATTCAGTCAATCTGCCCGAGACAGATCCAATAATTCTTGGGTGATTTCCCACAACTGCCGCCATGCTTGTTTGGCTGTATTGGCCCGCTTCGTCTCTCCCATGGAATCCCAGCTGGACATTGTCCTCCACAGCCTGGATTACTGGGACACTGGGACACGGGGATACGGGGATACTGGGGTAGGTCGTCAGGGTTGCAGAGTTGTAAGGCAAGGCTCATTTCGTGTCAAATCAGAGAGCCTTGCGCCAATTGACGGGCCAACCGACAATTTCATACAGGGTTGTTTGTCCCAATGGATGCAACGACGGCACTGTACGAAAATGAGCCGTCAGCGCACCCCCCGCCAGACCAGTTTTTCATATTCCAGCAATTCGGAGCCGATAATATGATCGTCGTACTGCATGTCAGGGAACGCTTGCACCATAACTGATGCTACTTTAAGGGGTCCCCATGTTGTTCACCACATGTAATGCGATGTAAAACGTATTCGAGGGCCTCTGATATATTTTTTGATCTGTCGCCACTCCCAAAAACTCGCCGATCATGTAGGTGCACTAGGCATGCAGCCATGTACTGTACTTGTACTGTGTAATGCCGTACGGAGGCTTGCATGCCGAGTACTTCTCTCTTGACCACGATGCTAGGGGATCATCATTGGCCTAGGCTAGCTTCATGGCAACGTGAGTTCCATGAATGTGGTCATATGCAGCTGAAAAGGAAGGGCGATGCAACTCATTGTTTCTCTACGCGGCCTCTTGAGGTAACGCTACCAGCCCGGTGCTAACATCCCAGTTTAGACAGTGTTGGGATATCGAGACCTGGCGAAACAAGCTCAAAGATATGAGGTGCTGTGCCAGGTAATATAACTCCCATTGGCATTGAGATCTTCGGGTACTAAATGTTGAGCCCCTATACATTCTTGAGCTTTCCGTGCGTTACGGAATACTCCCCATAAAGTTTGTAGCTAATTAGAAATGGGCAGGGATAGACGGCGGTTTGCAGAGTTGCCGGAACACACTTTGCTCAGTCCCTGGTTGACATTTCATGAACAGACCCTGTCATTTTTGGCGAGGCGCTCCTTTTTCAGGTTCTATGGTGAAAGTGGACACAATATGTATGACATTATAGGCCCAGCGACATGGGTGACGAGATTGCCCCGAACCCCCACCTTCCAAGTGTTGCCACTAGTTCCTTTTCCTGAATTAATCCACCCCAATTCAATAGGTCATTATCAATCTCCCAAATGAGAAACTACGGAGTAAGGCGATGAGAAAGCGCAAAGCCTCACGGCCTCCCCCAAACAACCTAGAGCACGCGCAATCAGTGCCGTTTCCACTGCAAGGTGGGACGTGAGAAACGCGTGTCTCACACCAGCACGCCCCTTCTCTGTTCGTCGACTCGAAACTCGCGGTGGCACGTTGCACACATACAATTCGACACACACGAGCCAAAGCAGCTATTGGCGTTCCTCAGCACCTGCAACGGCCCGAGGGGGAGCAGCCCGGAAACCGCGGCCGCAAGGCTTCGAGTTAGTTTGGCGGGGAACTGTGGAGGCTGCCGCGGATCCCGCCATCCTCGCGAATCGCATAACACTCTGGTATTATGGTGCCCAGCGACAGAGCCCAAGTCAAGCGGTAGCGCAGAATTTCCTGGGGCTGAACTTGCTTCGGCGTGGGGTTGTGGAGGCCGCTGTTGTGGCCAAAACTTGGAAGTTGCAAGGGTCCCTCATTTCATGTCCTACACAGGCCCATCCCTGCACCGGAACGACGGCTGCTGCCGCCTTTGAGCATCCTAGTCTCGGCATATCAACGTATTAGGGTCACCCGACGGGGGTGTTTATGGTACAGATCGCCCAACTCTAGCCTTGGAGGTGCACTCGCTAGCCTTTTCTGCCCTTGGAAGTGTCTGGCCTCAGCTCATGCACCATGAAGCTTGCTTCAGATCACCAAGCTGATTTGGATCGGCGAGCCCACTATGCTTCTCCAGCCTAGTGATTAGCTGATCAGTATTCGTCTTTGTCCCCCCGCAGGCACCGGGGCTGGCAAGACTTGGAGAATAGTATGGATAGGTATCCGGGCTGCTGGAGAGATTAGCAAGAGTTATGGCTTTGCTCGGTTGGCCGATTAGGTACCATTTGGTCAGTGGAATTTACGCGCATGATACCAACAACCGACAGGATAATAGTTGTATACCCTACAGGCGTATGAACTGAGTTTGGTTTCCTTTACCACATACTCTAAGGTCCCTAGTGTTGTTAAACACCCAACACCCAACACCCAAGTACTGAAATCTTGCGTTTAGCATTGAGAAGATGGATCCGTGGTGATAAGACGTGGTGATAATGGGAGATTAGATTAGATGTAGGTCACGTGAGGGCGCGCCACGTCGCGTTGAGGCCATTGCTACGGTAATATAACGCGACAACAATACTGAGGGCCACGGTGACGCCCCACGACTTGCCCGTCTGAAGCCATCCGGGTATCTAGGTTAATTATAATGATCTTGTTTTGAAGCATCAACTATTCTAGGCCATATCCGCCCCTGTACTGCTAGTCACCGGACACGACTTGGGACGCGACTGTTTACCGCCCTGGGGCTGGAAACGGCTCAAGACGGTAGTAGGGAGGCGGAATCGACGGCTGGCTTATGTTCCTATTTCATGGAACGACCAGATTGAGCACGACCAATCATTCCCAGCCTAAGGTTTCCGCCATTGCTCTTGTCTGTAACAGAGCATTCTGGGGCATTCAATCCGAGCCGGGCTCAATATCGCGACGTTCATATCGAACCGCCTAAACCTCGCCATGTCTGCTACTCTTCTATCGAATCTCAATGAATCTCAGCGTGATGCCGTTTCTTCGCCCGCTCAGCAGCTCGCCATTTTGGCTGGGCCTGGCAGTGGTAAAACGCACACGCTCACTTCGCGCGTCGCATGGCTACTCGCGTCTGGTTTACAAGCACAAAATATCATTGTCGCGACGTTCACCAAGAAAGCTGCCAAGGAGATGCAAGAGCGGATTGGGAAGCTGCTTGGAGATGACAGAGAGCAGAAATTAATACTGGGGACCTTCCACAGCATTTCTATAAGATACCTACGGAGCTACGGGTATCTCATCGGTATCAAGAAGGGGTTTGGTGTGGCGGACCAGCATGATTCGGAGACCATCATCAAACGGATTATCAAGAGAAATAACTTCATGGCTGATCCGAAGTCGACGAAAAATAAGATCAGCGGCCGAAAGGCGAAGGGCAGCTGGGGTGACAAAATGGAAAAGGCGATGAAGAGTAACAACAAAGAAGTGCAGCAAATTGATGCAATATACACAGAGTACGAAGCAACCATGAAGAGAGCAAATTTGCTCGATTTTGACGATCTCCTTCTGCGCTGCGTGGACCTACTTCGAGACCACCCACAGTGTGTCTCCAATGTCGAGGCAGTATTAATAGATGAGTTCCAGGACACGAACCTAATCCAATTTGATTTAATGCGCCTCTTGGCTGCATCACGAAAGAAAGTCACCATTGTAGGAGATCCCGATCAGAGTATCTACGGTTTCCGGTCTGCAGAAGTCAAGAACTATCTGAGTCTATTACGACAATATCCGGATACCATCACTATCTCGCTTGAGGAGAACTACCGCTCCTCGGGCGCCATTCTGGCCGCTTCTTTGAAGATCATTCAACAAGATACAAGCAGAATCAACAAGAGTCTTTTGGCGACACATATGGTGGGGACAAGACCTGTTTTGAGAACCCTCGAGTCTGCGGAAGTTGAGGGGGACTGGATTATGCATGAAATTAGGCGCTGTGTGACACTTACGGGTGGCATGGTTACGTACGGTGATGTGGCTATTTTACTGAGATCGGCATATTTATCGCGGCATATCGAAACATACCTTGGCAAAGCGGGGGTTCCGTATCGAATGGTTGGTAAGTTGATGTCGACGATGTCCTTGTCAAAAGTACTCGCCATCAAAACATAATATACATTTGCTGATAATCACAGGCGGCAAAGCATTTTACGACCGAGTTGAGGTCAAACTTATTCTCTACTATCTAAGGGTGATCAGCAACCCTGCAGACAACAATGCTTTTGCTGAGGTGGTCAACCTTCCAAAGCGTGGCGTTGGCGACGTAACTGTTAAATCTCTCATCGACGAAGCTGATCACAAACGGATGTCTATATGGGAATTGATGGAAAAAGGACCACTCGCAACCGGGTTCTCGTCTAAAGCTCGAAATGGTATCTTTCGGTTTATGAAAATCATTAAGGATGCACGGAAAATGCTTAGCGACGAAGAAGGGCATACGATTGCATCCTTGATGAAGCATGTCATAGAGGCCGTAGAGCTCGAAGATTACCTAAAAAAAACATATCCTGATGAGGAGGACTATCAATCGCGTTTGGAGAACGTGAAGGAAATTTTGGCACTGGCGGAAGAAGCGGATGATTCTGAATCGCCAGACTATAACGATGAGCCTCTACCAGAAGTAGAAGGTCTGGAACAAAACGAGCTTTCAACGCCTCTGTCGAACTTTCTAGCGAAAATATCACTATCTACAGACAAACGAGCCAAAGATGCTGAAGGCGAAGACAAGCCACGGGTGACAATCTCTACCATCCATGCCGCAAAGGGCTTAGAGTGGCCGGTCGTGTTTATCCCAGGAGCCTATGATGGCAGCATCCCCAATGGTAGAGCCGATGATACAGATGAAGAGCGGAGGCTTCTTTATGTTGGAATGACGCGAGCTAAAGCATTGCTGTATGTGAGCTACCCGCTCGTTGATTCAAGAAGGGAGTCGACCAGACCGTCAAATTTCCTCACGCCAACTTCCCTACTGCTGCACTTCGGACAGAAAGGGCCTTCATTCGGCAAACAGAGCGTAATTTCGGATATCGCGGCAATTCTTAGGCTTGAGGTACCAAAAATTACCTTTTCGCCAGACGAGCTACCACTCCCAAGCCAAGAGGATGATTTGTGGCCAGAGGATGGGACGGCAAAGACACGGCTCCCAAAGACCTGGGATCAATGGGATGGCACGGCACAGTATGGCGAAGCAAGGAAGTCCCTCGCACACGAGAGACCATTGATTGACAAGAAAAATATGGAACCGTGGAAGCCGGGCTATACCACCACAATGGCTACCACTCCTGCTTTCTCCACGGCTGCAGCGGTACTTCGGGAACAGCCTGTGAACCTGAGTGGCGCTGGAAGTTCCAAACGACCATATATATTTGATGATGAACAAGCCGAGGATAAAAGGAGTACTAAACGATCCACGAAGCGGCCCGAGGGGCAACCTAGCCTAGCGGCATACTTTGGCAAGCCTCAAAATAAGATGGCTTATGAGCCTGCATCACTTACTAATCCTACTCGACAAACCCATACAACCCAGCCATCTGTGTCCCTTCCTCGTATGCAGCACCGGGCGGTGCCAACTCAACGAGGCAACCCTCGAGCCGCTATACCCGCTCAAGCTGCACCTTATGTGCCTCCTACAATCTGTCCGACCCTATCACGACACCGTATTGGTGGCACAAACTCCACTACCGCCAATCGGCGGAACATCCGTGCCGCTACCCCCCCTGGGTCCAGTGAGAACAACTATATATTTTTATCCAGCTCGCCGCCGAAGCCCGAACCAGGACATAAGGAATCTGAGGTGCCGCGGTTGCCAGTGCCGTTGAATCCTGTCATTAAAACGGCAGCCCGTACGACTAGTCTACATACTACGACTGAGGATCGAGCGAGGGCGCAGCCAGGCAGGAAGAGTTATGGGGCTAGGATGGGGATGGGGGGGTGGGAGAAACGGATGGGCGGCTCAGGGTCATGGAAGCCGCCGAGTAAGGCCGATAAATGATGATGGCGAAGTTTTTTGGTTCTGTGGTTGTACAAATTTGGATTAATATACCAGGGCGTTGACAAAGTTAGTTGGCTAGGCTGTAAAAGCGCCTGTCAGAAAATAAAGCAGGTGTTACACCCTTACTTGCCCCTTGCCTCCGAGCTTTAATGATAACGAGTCCCGATCCAGGGGAATGCAAAATGGTGTTTGCACAACCCCAGATTCCAACAGGTGTGGCACCCCCTTGCGTCGTTCTTGTACGGTTTAGGCGATATGTGACAACTCTAACAGGTGAGCTCGAGGCACTTTACATTGTGGCAGCCAATGATAGCTGTTCGCTGAATAGATAGGACAGGGTCTAACTACCAAGATATGATAAACCTCATTTTTTATTCCAACCCAACCCCCCAGTCGAGACGTTTTGTGTTTTCATCACTTTCTATCACGTAAACCCAGCACCAAACAAACCTCGGGATTTTATCGGTGGGGTTATTAAGAAATCGGTATCTCCTTTGGTCTTCTATTTAAGCAGGCTCTCCCCTCAGTTTTTGGGACATCGTTTTATTGCTAGCCTAACGTTTACCAGCTGTCAACCTCCAATCCCCCACCAATTCACATAAAATCCACACACTTTGCCTACATACAATCTATCCCACCATCCGCCAGTATGAAGCTACTTATTTCCACTCTTGTCGCCCTCTTCCAATGTACCCAAGCTTGCGTTGTTACATTCGAGGGAATCTACACACCCGGGAATGGACACATGACCGCGAAGGTTTCGTCCGGCTGGCACCCCGTCTGCCACCTTAACGACTTCATTAGGGGCAAAAGAAACCCCTACTGGCTTAACTGCGAAGACGATCATTATTCCTGGATCTCGCAAGATGGGACACATTTCGCCTATGCAGCAAACGGCATCGATTACCATGCGGTGCCAACGCGGACTCCAATGAATGATGCGGACAATAATATCAAACTATATTGGGACGCATGTTAAGGCACATTGGCCAGTATGAACACTCAAAATACGACAGATACGATAGCTTCGGTTTAAAGATATTTTTGCGTGGGGCTACAGCGCCGAAACGCCAATACAGTTTTATGGAGAGTCTAGAACATATTTATTTCATTTCTAAGGTAGCTGAGATTTTATGAATGGACTGCTGAGTAACTAGCCTATATACTATTCCCATAGTATAGAGTATATATGCTTTATAACCTCCCTAAAATGTCTTGCTGCGTCTCTCGATATTGACCATAAAACAACAAACATCATCAGCCACCACGCCCTCTTTGTCAGAGACAAACCCCCTCCACCCTCCCCCTCCACTCAGGCATCCTTCCGCTTCTCCCTCGTTTCCCTGCTTCGAAGTTCCAAATCCCTCAGGAAGAGCACAAAATAAGTCGCCAGTATTCCACCCCCAACAAAGTTCGGCCACACCTCCTCGCCCCTCGCCATCTTACCCCTCGCAACCCAGATATCTGTTGCAATCCCCACCAGCAGCTGCACTGCCCCCGTCCACGGCAAAGCAAACCGAACCCATGTTGCCCCGCCAAAAAACGCGTACATGAGCACATGATGCGCTGTGTTCAGCGCCGCGAAGACGCGCCAGTCCTCGCTGTGGTGCAACACGCGGGCGTACGTCAGGTACATAGTTGTCAAATGGTGGACGCCGAAGTGGAGGTCAATTTCTCCGCCAGATGCAAGGACGTTGAGGATGTCGACATACTCGTAAAACTTGGAGGCGTGGTAGAGACGCCGGGCGAGGAGGTCGTGGGAGGGTGATAGGATGATGAGTAGCAGACCCAGGGATACGAGGGCGTAGAACCAGCTGTTGATAGTCATGAGGGTACGAGCACCTGGAATGGGGCTATAGAGGGAGACGTAGCGGCGGAGAATTAGCCAGAGAGTTATGAAGACGGCACTTTGGGAGAGCAGGAGGGTCACTGGCGGGGTGGCCGCGATTGCGGCAATGAGCCGTTCTATCATAGCTGGTAAGGTCTCGGTGCTTCGTTTTTAACAAATCAATACAGCAGAGAGAATTAATAGGATTTAACTCGAATGTTGCTGTCAATAATGGATCCAGCATTGAACAGTGCTGCGAGAACCATTGTGTTCGACAAGATATGAGTCATTCAGACGGGCAGCAATTGCTCCTTGCTTATTTGGGGTATGTCCTAGTATTCCGCGAATATCGCCGCGGCTGTCTCCAGCGAGGATATTAATTTGCCGCCTCTCTGCGCTTTATGACATTGTGGGGCGTGGGTTGGGGGAGGGGGTTGCTCTCATGGTGGCGGCGAGTAAAATGAGTGTGAAGCCCCAGACTCATTATCATATATATACACAATATAGGCAATTAAAATCGACGGACCAATTACCCAAAACACACTTTTCTTAGGCTTCAAACTGCTTGCCCACATTAATGATACAAACAAGGTATCAGCACCACATTATAATATACGCTCCATAGATTGATGCCATGACGCGCTTATCGCACCTACCATATAATTTTGGGCTTTTCTGGGAAGACTACCACAACCATGCTTCATTTTGCATTAGAAGTTTTAATATGAAACGTGAAAAGAGTAAGTATATCATCAGCATGGAACTACGGGTAGTATTAACCCTCGCATCAGAGGCGGGCTAAGCACAGTTTGTAACCATGCTCGAATAGACAGCAATCCCTTGCCACCACATTCGCCTTTACTTCCTCGCAGTTACGACATAAGTCCTCATAGGTATCCCCACCTCTTCAACTTCACCCGCAACTCCCACGCCCCTCTGAAAAGTCACCAGCGCCCCAGGGACTATCCTCCTCAACTCCTTCTCAAAGGCCTCCTTCTCCTCAGCACTCCACGTCTCAAACACTGCCCCGAAAAGCGACAACAGCCTATCTGCAACCCCAGCTGCAGTCGGCGCACCATAATGCGCCACTGTGTCCCCAACCACAACATTCTCAAACCCAGCTCCGTGCAGCACGCTCTCAATATGCGCCGTCTCAAACCACGCCGGGTCGACGGGGATCGAGAACGGCGGTTCATCGGGCCTTACTGCAGCCTGCGCGCGGCGCACAAGTTCAAGATGTGGAAACGCCGCAAAGATGGTTAGGAAGGCAACGCCGCCGGATTGGAGGGTGCGGAAGATTTCGCATGCGCCCTGCGCGGCGTCGGCGAAGAAGAAGATGCCTAAGTTGGTGATGGAGTGGGAGAAAGTCGCGTCTGGGAAGGTGAGTTTCTCAGCTGGCATGACGGCAAGGTGGATGCGGTCCGCATGAGCAGAGAGGGCAGATTTGGAACGCGCGGCGCCGATCATGGCCGGACTGATATCGACGGCATGGATGGTTGGAGGGGTGCTGGAGGCGGGCAATGCAAAGAGAATCTCTTCTGCTACAATAGCAGGGCCGCAAGCATTGTCTAGTACGACTGAATCAGTGCTGATAGAGGCTGCTGGGCCCCGGATGATGTGTTGCGACAGCTCCCGGCTGAGACCACCCATGGTCGTTTCATAGCGCTGTGCTATTTCCTCGAAGTGCTCGAACGGAGTTTTTGGCGCCATGCTAACTTTTGAGCTCAAGAAGTGTTGTAAAGGGGATTAAAGCTCGGTTGTGAGAATTGGGGGAGGGGAGAGGGGGGGGGGGAAGGTGCTCGACTATATATGCTGCTCCAGTCTGACTGTACAGGGGGGAGCTGCAGTATCATAAGCAAAGCTATAAGCAGAGCTACTTATAAACACAGCTATGAGCACAAGCTTACCATCTTGGATCCTATGAAATCATCCCAAAGCCCTTTTGTTTTGCGACGTAGCTCATCTTGTCTGGGTTCTGTACCACTACAGAGCCGCCAACCCCCGCTTTATCGTCATACATGTGCTCATTCATGGTGCCTTGCTGGATCCCTGCCTACAACTCGGTGCACTTGGAGAGGTGGCTACTATTCGCAACCCGGGCGGTTGTGAAATGTGAGATTTTAGCGCTGATGCTTCAGCCAAGAACTTCCAGCAACTTGTAGTACGGGTCCCAATAAGAAGTCCGTTGACGTGGGCGGCACTGTATACTCGCGGAAGAGGAGTTTACTGCGTGACATGAACGTCCAAATTCATCTATTTATATGAACAGGAACACTAAGCAGGCAGAAAACCCATTTTATTCGGCGCCTCAACAGTAACAGCCAAGTAAGTGCCTAGTAGGGTCGAAATGGACATCAATTTAAGAGTGAGTATACAAAGTAGAGTTGGACCCCAGATCGACAAAGTAGCGCCCGCCCGACAACAAACCAATTGTCAGCCTTGCCACATCTTCAGCCTCGCAGAAAGTACACAACATCCTCCTCTCCTCTAGCCCATCTCACTCTCCTCTCTCGTCACAGCCACCAAACTAAAAATGCACAATGCAATCTTTTAGGCGCCGGCGATACCAGTATGTCTCGGCTGGTATAGGACGCGCCTATTATAGGTCGCTCCTGCGGCAGCCCCCAAGGAATGGCAGGGATACACCCAACAACGTTGACCCGACACCGCCCTGGCAGGACTTGAACCGAACAACGCCAGTGCCTATAGAATTCAGCCAAAAAAAAGGAAAGGCGCCCTGGCGCGACTTGAACCGAGCATCGCCGCTGCTTCTAGAGGGCCAGCCAAGAGAGCATAAACCCGACCAGCTGGATGCGACCCCTCAAAAACCTGGAAAAGGCTCGTCTGTCCACGTCAACACACGGGGGAAAAGAGAGAAATCTGCCTCTCACCGCGCCACTCCATCTTCCCACAGCAATAAGCTGTCCACCCAGGGCAACCCAGCAGAGGTGCCAACCGTCACATCGCAAGCAGTGCGCCGAACCACACCTTCGAAGAAATTGCTACAAGACCTACGAGAAAATAAACTCAGGAAAATAGATGCCGACATCAGACTAGAAGAACTCTTGCCTAGCTATGATACACAAGAAGGGCTTAAAATTGGGAGCAGTGCAGCAACCGAAGGCGCTGAGCCATCAGGTGGTAGGTCCACGTCCGTAATATCACAATGTACCTCTGGAGGGGCACCAGCAGCACCTTTAGGACCCGCCAAAGCAGCCCCAGCGGTGAATGAAACCGATAGAAAGCTGCTCTCACAAGAGGACTTGGATTACGGCTCCGCCTTTGCGCCCTACACCACGAAGCTCTTCAACCCAACCGAAGGCTGGGAAGAGCGTCCAGCGCTGTGGGACATCAGCCCGGGGTGCCTCCTCTGGCTCCCCCCAAACTACAAATCCCCAAAGGGCACGAGACTGCTACACCCACACCCCAATAAACTAAACCACCCTATCGTGGTTCTTAGCGTCGATGTGTCAGGGCCGGAGGATGCAATCGTCACTTTTATGATAATCCGGTCGTTCAAGTCGCTCGGGGCAAAGACGTCGATGCTTAGCTTCTGGAAGAAGCACTTGCCAATCTCGCGGTTCCCGCGCGAGAGTTGGAAAGACGAACCCGAGGCACGAGAAAGCTGGAAGGACGCTCTGCTGTTCCGCGAGTTCTATCCGGCTAAGACATTAAGCAGGGTGCAATACGTCGATATACAGTCCATTTTTACGGCGCGGTGGGAGGACCTGCATTGCTACCAAGGGAAGCGGCAAGTTTTTAAAACTCCGCCGCGACTGAGCGAGAAGTCGATGGCGCAGCTGCGGGCGGCGAGGACGTGGTGGGAGGGGCATTATAATACGGATCGGGGATTGGTGAAGTGGGAGGATGAGTGGGTGCCAACGCAGCAGATACGGGAGGTGTTTAGACGCAGGCACATTGAGCCGCGTCGGGAGGAAGACAATGAGCTCGGGTCGGTGGTGGCAGGGAAGATATCGAGCGAGGTGTCGGAAAGGAGTGATGAGTTGGTACTCAAAATGGAGGGGGTGAGGACAGAGATGAGAGCCGAGTTCGAGGATGCGAGGGAGAAGATGAGAGCGGAGCTAGACAAGGTGAGGGCAGAGACAAGATCGGAGCTGATGACAGCGATGCTAGCAGAGGTTGAGGATGTGAGAGAGAGTTTGCAGATGGTAGACAGGGCGGAGAAGGCGGTCGTGGAGCTGAAGGTAGCAAAGAGCGCGAGACCGCCGATCCCACAGCCAGAGTACGCGACATCTTCCCAGCTGGCGATCTGGCAGGCAGCGACCGACATGCCAGAGTGGAGTGATGATTTGACGCGGAAGGTGGAGACGATGCGAGTAGAGCTGCAGCTGGTGAGAATAGAGATGGACGTCGTGAAGGCCGAGATGGAAGGGATGCGAGACGAGGTGGAGGGGATGCGAGGCGATATGGACAAGATGAAAGTGGAGCTGGAGCTGGTCAAGCGAGCGAACGCAGCGCGCGAAGCAGAGAGGCGGCAAAAGAGCTCGAAGATGCCAGATGTGGGGATGTATGCTCCGGCGCTGGGGCCGCGATCGTCGGCCGCAAGGGCGGCACTGCCGTCCCGGGCAGCAAGCTACGTTTCGGAGGGGACAGCGGATGCGACCATTAAGGGGTTGAAAGAGGAGTTGGAGCAGGCAATGAGCGCCCCGGCACACGCCGCGCAGCCGGTACCCCCAATGGCATCATCGCTACTCCAGAGAACAAGGGGTGGCCCAAGGCTGGGCCCGCTGGCACAGTCCAGGGGATGAGTGACAGAGACGACGAGATGTGGAGTAGTACCTGTACCAACAATGGGCTTAGAGTCTTCGGGGTTGTGGCGAGGTTGGGCGTTTGCGGCGATTGTAAATTACAGCATATATACCCTCCATATTTGATTGGTATCTAGAGAGAATAATAATAATAGAATAAATAAACCATGGCGCTTCTGTCACTGTCATGAGGGTGTCAATTGGGTAGCAATGCACGTGACCTACCCCATATGATAGACTGCGCACGTGATCTGTCAAAATTGGAGTAAGACAGAGGGATAATGAGGCCTGATTTGTCAGAAAGAGTTGGTAAGAATGATTTGATAAGCAGCGTCGCAATGGCAGCCACGAAGCACGCCGAATTGCATGCGACTGTGCTTTGTAATCAAACCCTGTCTCCAAAGCGGAAGCACGCCCTTTGAAGCACCGCTCGCCGGCATCGGTCAGTCTCTGTGGGGTTTGAGGTTGGGGGATGGGTTGGGAAACGGGTTGGGAATGGAGATGGGGATGTTATGACTCCTGGCCGACGGCAGCGTTGCAGTCACAGATGTGGGGTTTGTAATCTGGCTATTTAGTTGATACTAGGAATTACTGGTACGGACATACGTATGCGCATACGAGTCCGGAGATGTGGTTCTGTACGTTTACTTCGTGTAGAGAAAGGAGAAGAGAGAGAATATAGATGCTATACGGGGAAAAGCAAAGTACCTATGAAAAGGTGGCACAGCTAAGAACCGGATCTCGTGAGAAATTCTCCTACAAAAATTCTCATACTCGGTAGTAAAAATTCTCATATGGTAGTAAAGTAAATAGGTACAGTGCCCCATACAGCACAGTACAGTCAATACAGTCAATACAGTCAATGGTTGGTGCAGCATACGAAGAGAAAGAGAAGAATTTGCCCAGCGACGATAGCCGGGCCAATGAGAGGCGTGGACCGAGGCATCCGCCACACGTCTGTAACCTGGCGAGGCTGAGGGAGTGGGCAGAGGAGTGGAGGGGTAGTAGATGGTACATGTGTCATGCATACAAACTAGGTGGTATGGAGTAGTACATGGTACATAATGGGATTCGACACCCGCACAGAATCTTCGCGATGGTGCTGTACGTACACTACCCATACACTACCAGCGAAGACTCTGTGTCTGCATGCGACGTTGGGTGTGGGACTCTGGTGGGACACCAAGTACCAGCTACATCAACAACCAAGCACCTTCCCACCAATCTCGCACACAAACACAAGTATCTTTTACACCCCATCCCACGAAAGACTCTGTCCCTGTCCCCTGTGCCTGCCCACAACCACAGTGTGTCCACAGGGCAGTGCCTTCCACTAAACACCACCAAACACCACCAACATGACCACGCCGACCACACCAACCCACCCCCCAACTCCACCGCCCCTCCACTCTACCCGCCGCCGTCACGCCAACTGTCAGAATTTGCAGCCATGGGTCCCACGATGGACCTCGCTCGGCGGCGAGGAGGGGAGTTGTTACCCCATCGCGTCGCGGATACCGTCGGCGGGGTCCAGTTTTGTGGTCAGGAGCGTGGCCTGGACAAGGCTATTCCGGCCTGGACATCCGCACGATGTGGAGGATGTCGTGAGATGTCGTGAGATGGGGCGTGATGGCTGGGGACGTGTAGCTATTCCGGGCAGATACGTGCAGCTATTCCGGCCTTTTTTAGGGCGTGGTGATGGGGGAGTTTCCGGCCATGGGGTGGGCTAGTTGGGGGATGCGGTGGGTGAATTCCGGCCTCTGAGAGTGCTATTCCGCCCTCTGACAGTGCTATTATGCCCTGGGGGACAGCGCAGTCAGCACAGTCAGCGACATCGGACAGTGGCTAAACAGGTGAGAAGCCTCACCACGCGCGTACTCTTCCCAGCGTCTATCCAGCCGCCACATACAGGACAGTGAGACACAAATTTAGCATATGGGAGACGAATGCCGATGCCAATACGGCATCATACAGGGATCGATTGACGTACCGCATAACTCTGCAAAAGCTCTGGACAGGGGGGCTGTCATAAGGCTGTTTGTGGTGGGTGGTGGTGGGTGGTGGTGGGGTGTTTAGTCAGAGCGGTCTTACTAATGCTCGATTGGTGATCCAGATGGCGTTCCAAGACCCATGTATCGCAAGGCGTGGATATCGACGGGACAGTCATAGGCAAAAAGATGGCAAAGAGTGGATTGAGTTCTGAAAAAGTATATAAGGAGAGGTAAGGTCGATGGTGAGTCTCTTTTTTTGTTCCATCATCAGCATCAGCATCAGCTTCATTCACACTCGAGCTTCACACTACAACACTATCACACAACCAGTCTATCTTAAACTATCACAACCATCAAACTCTCACTTTCTCACCTCACAACCACAACAATCACCACCCCACCTACCCCACCAAACACACCAACAACAACCGCAACAATGTCCGGCGTTTACCTCCCAAGCCTCACCTTCTCCAACCCCAACTCCGCAGCCTCCTCCCGCGCCAACTCCCGCGCCGCCTCCCTCGCCCCAAAGTCTCCCCGCCGCAGCACCGCCGAGGACTACTGGACCTCCCCAAGCGCCAACTTCGGCTTCCAGTCCGCGGCCGCCACGCCCGCTGCATCCCGCGCCGGGAGTGTCAAGGCTGCCAAGCCAGCAGGAGAGAAGAAGAGCCTGAAGACCAGGGTCAAGAATGCCCTGAACAAGGGCACCGAGGAGTACTGGGCAGGAGCTGTTCAGAATGCCAAGTTTGGAGTTTTGGCACCGCCTGTCGCTTCCCGCGTCTAAGAGACTCGAGTCCAGGGGATGAGATGAGAGTTGCATTATAACGGCGTTTTTTTTTCCATTGAGCACAAAGCATCACACGATCACCACGACACAATACACCGCGGAGCATCGCTGGCGGCTTTTTTATTTGATTTGCATTTTCAGTTTGAGCATCGCAGAGGAGCACAGAGATATCACTTTTTTTAATCGATCAATAATGGACGGCTTGCAACAGAGAGTCTGATAATTGGAGAGAGAGATAAAGGGATTAATGAGGAGATTTAGTTAATTAGACTTTGAATACCACATATATACACATATAAATTTGAAACGGAGCTCCTTGTGTCTTCTGTGCATACCTTTATGTTGGGGACGAGGCTGAAGATATACAAAAGTTGGACAGCGAGTTGGACTTTGCCTCTCATTTTCTCACTTGAGACTAAGAGGCATCCTTGGCCAGCTGTAGACGGGCCATAAACCGTTGGCAAACCGTACACAGTGGTTCTTTGAGGCACGGGCGTTAATTGAGAGATTTGGAACTGTAAATGTGGGGCACCACTGCGAGTGTGCGCAACGCTTCGATTTCTGTGCTGATTTTGTGCACATTCGCATCCATAGCTAAACAAGTCAGTAGGAGGGAGTCAGTCAGGTTTCTAGCAATTACGCAGAAGACTCTATATTAATTACGAAGACTAAACGCTAACCCTCCCTCTCTTATAGTGCCAAATCACTCAATTAACGGTCGCACATACTTGTGGCGGCAACCGTCGCACACTGCTCACTTGCACATTTCCATGGAATGCACTGACCGTACGGTCTTTCACTTTTATCAACCAAGTTTTCTCTCTCACGAGCAAAGGAGCAGAGTGGTCGAGATAAATGAGCTCTTAGGAGCAATCTTACTTGCTATATGCCTAAAGGCTACAAGCGTGCTATGAGTCTACTGCTTCTATAGATATTCAAAGATCCTTTGCCCCCCGCCACCCTTCGAGCGCGTTTTCTGTTTTTTTACACATATTGTTATCACTTCCTTCTCGATTTAATGGGGCAAGTTGACTGCTGTCAAGTAGATTGCGCACTTCCTCATCCAAATGACCCGGTTTTGCGCTTATTTACAACTTGACTTCAGTCAACTTGTATGTTTTTAGCTAGACCTTAGAGGTGGCAGTGGTTTTTCATTTCCGCCGATCAAATATGTCGAGTTGTGGACGCAATCTTGCAATTGCCCCTTTCTTACCTCAAGCTGACAGTGCCACGCCACTTCTTTTACAGCGCAATCTATAGATTCGTTCACGTTGTCACTGGCTTGCTCACTTTTCTATCAACTACTCCTATTTTGCGCAAACTCCTGTCAGCTAGCTGTGGCTTGGCAGTTTCTCACGGTTTTGGCGCATTTCTTCTTCTTTTATATCGCAGGCTTTGCGCAGATTTTCCATTAACCGTTTCATAAACGTTTATGTTTCAGTGGGTTTCTTATAACCCATTTGAGTGAGTGAGCGTCGTCGGTTTTGGCGGCGTGCTTATATCTCCATCTCTCTCCATGTAACTCCCTTGAAGACACAACCCCACCATCTCCGTTTCTCACATCTCACCTCCGGTGTTGTCTTCCCACCATTTTTCTTCTTCCAATACTCTGTTCTTTGTCCGGATCTGCCACCGCAAGCGGCTATCACGAGGCAGAGACTCAATCCCATTGATGATTTCTTTGATCCGCCTAATCGTCGTTTGTCCGAGAACATGACAATATGCGTTTCTTTATCCACCATTCGAGTTCCCCTTCTATATCTCCTCCCCGCTGTATCAATTCCCCTCGAGAATATTCCCAAACAATTGGCATCGAGAATACGATTTGGCCCGTCCATACTATTTTCCTGACGTCCCCACGCTCACAACTCCCGCCCTGCAACCCACCATGCCTCTCAAACCCGAGAAGCCAACACGCACACAGCCGGCCCGTGCAGCTAAAACCCCCCCCATCACTGTCATCGGCAGTCGTGTGACGAAGAAACCGACTTCGCCGAAGAAACCCAAATCCCCCAAGGGGACGGCCAAGAGTCCCATTAAATCCAAACAGGGTGAACCCCTCGAAGGGACGGATGCCGAGACGGATATCGAGAAAAAATTTCCTCTTAAGGGAAGACATAGTATGTCAACCCCCATCCCCGCTCTTTCTTCGCAATGAACAGGACCTAGATTTCCTGAAGGAAAGTGAAATCGTCGTGGGCAACATCATCGGGGCCGGCTACCACGAGGCATGGTCACCGCAGCAGAATCAAGGTACCGAATATAAACAAGATTACGTGCGCACCTCCGGCAATGATTGCGGATATGTACACTCCAAGTACCGCAAGTTTGTCATCGTCGCGCGGTACACAAGACACTTCGTGGCTCTGTGCGTCCCTCTTAACCCCAATAACCCGAACCCCTCCCAGTACGTGTTGAACTGAATAAAGCTAACTGCCCTGCAGCCCCATCTACACTCATAGATTCAGATCCATGGAAATGTTCGGAGGCTACAATGAATATGCTGAGATACTCGATAGCACAGTGAAGAGTGCGACTCTTCCGCGTCCACGGCCCCTCTGCCGCGGCGACAGCGGCAATATCTGGCTGTGGAGCAAAGCGTGCTCGGCCATCCTGGATCATAAATGGGCGCGCATGGATAATTCGGCCGTGGCGTGGATGGCGCGTCCGGTAGCATTTCAGAATAAAATTAGAGCACAGGTGGTGAGCAAATTGGAAAAGGATAGTGAGGAGCAACTGTTGCGCTGGTCGAGGGATTGTTTGTTGGAGGGGATAGAGGAGGAGGTGAGGGAGCATTTGAGGGTGCTTAGGAGGGAGAAAATAAAAGCTCCCGAGGTCGAGGGGCCGGGGCCTTGGGTGAAATAGGTCCCGTAGGGTTTTTTTTTTTTTGAAATGGGAGTTGGATTCAACCGAGGGGGGATATTGTTTGGAGTTTTTGGACAGCGTTGGTAGGGAATTTTGATGTTATGTATGGATATTGGTTATGTGTACTAGAAATTTGGAATTAGAAGGGAAGGAGGTAATTCTGCTCTAGTTGCGTCTAATTGTAGTTAAACTATGTAGTTACATTCTCATTATTTTGTGTTCTGTACGGGTTGTAGAGTGTCGCATAATTTAATATTGGTGACTAGTGGCGCATTATTTCGCAGTTATCATACACGGAAGCCAGCTGCCACGGTTTTCAAAAGGGGCGCAACAAGCCCCTTATAAGCCCGCTGTATCTCGTAGGATTCACTCTTCAAGCCCCTATTTCCAGTTATTTAGGCTTGCTTTAAAGACCTACAGGTACCAGGCCTTAGTTCTACAGCGCACTGTTTGGTGTTTTACAGGCTCTGTGCGGATTTTGGCGCAAATTTACGCACATTTGACATCTTCGGTCAGATCGCAAGTTGTGTGGGGACCCATATCATCCATCCATCACCAACCAAGTCATTAGAAATTTTGCACACTTCGTCTATCAACTTCTTCTGGGCGAGCAGGTGCAAGAAACTGCAGCTTGCATGCGGCTTGTCATAATATAAAGAGATGATCATAATTCTTCTATTTGCTGTCTATTCCACTAAGCCAACATATCCTCAGCAACAGTGACCTCCCTCTCCTTAAGGGCCCCCTCCACAATCTCCTGCACCTTCGCCACCTCTCCTGCCTTAATTCCATACACCTTAACGCTCACCTCCCCCCCCTGCGCCCTCAGCGGCAGCACTGTTCGCTCTCTAACATACAACGGCACCGAATCAAAGCGGTGCACCTCCTTGATCCACCTGGGTCCCTCCTTGACCTCCCCACTGACAAACGACGTCCACCTCCCCTCGGGCAGATAGAACTCCACGCTCCCATCCTCTTCAAACACCGGCGCCACCAGCACAGACTCACCCAGCATGAACTGCCTATCCAAGCTCCAGGACGTCGGGTCTTCGGGGAACTCAATGCACATAGCACGCAGACTGAGCGGCAAGCCGTCGCGGACACTCTTTGCCGCCTCGGCCTGGATATACGCGCCAAGCTTATCCTTGAGCTGCACGAACGTGCGCAGCACGGCCGTGGCACCCTCATCGCTCTGGTCATCGTTGTCGATCGCCCATGGGACGCGCACAGAGTCCGAGCCGTGGAGTCGGCTGTGGCTGCACAGCAGTCCAAAGGCGACCCAACGCTTGTAGAGCCAGGGTGGGGGGTTACCCTCGAAGCCGCCAATGTCGACGCTCCAGAAGGCAAAGCCACTCAGTCCAAAGCCGAGACCACCGCGGAGGGACTCAGCCATGGCTTCGGGGGTGGACTCGCAGTCGCCACCCCACTGGAGGGGGAAGCGCTGGGATCCGGCTGCGGCGGCGCGGGCGAAGAGGACGGACTCGCCTGGGCCGAAGCGTGCGTTCATGGCGGCGTAGACTGTCTCGTTGTAGAGGACGGCATAGTAGTTGTGCATGCGTCCTGGGTCTGAGCCGTCGTGCCATTGGACGTCGGAGGCGGGGATGCGCTCGCCGAAGTCGGTCTTGATAGAGTCGATACCAAGATCAAGAAGGGAAGTGATAAGGCCCTGGAACCAGGTTGCGGCGGCAGGGTTGGTGAAGTCGACAATAGCCATGCCGGCTTGCCAGAGATCCCATTGGAAGACGTCGCCGTTCTTGCGCTTGAGAAGGTAGCCGTTTGCGGCGGCTTCGGCAAAGAGGGGGGAGGCTTGTCCGAGGTAAGGGTTCGTCCAGACGCTGATTTTCTTGCACAGGCCGCTGTCCTTCATGCGCTTGATCTGGCCAGCTGGGTCGGGGAACTTCTCCTTGTCGAAGGCGAAGTCGCACCATTGGAAGGCCTTGAGCCAGAAGCAGTCAAAGTGGAAGACATCGACGGGGATGGCCGCCTTCTTCATGCCCTCTAGGAACGCAGTAACAGTCTGTTCATCGTAATCTGTCGTAAAGCTCGTGCTGAGCCACAACCCATAACTCCACTCTGGCACCGAGCTCGCCTGGCCCGTCAACTTTGCGTACCGCCTCAGCACATCCTTCGGCGTCGGTCCATCGATAATGAACCACTTTAGGCGTTGCCCCTCCACACTAGTCTGCAGGCGGCAGCAGCGCTCGCTACCGATTTCGAGCTCGACGCGCTCCGGCGTGTCGATGAAGACTCCGTACCCCCTCGAGCTCATCCAGAAACTGACATTCTTGTATGCCTGGTCACTCGATGTGCCACCATCTGCGTTCCACAGAGAAACAGCTTGGCCGACCTTGTTAAACGGCCCGAAGCGCTCGCCAAGCCCGTGCACAGATTCTCCGACTCCCAGCGTCGTCTGTGTGAACACATGGTGCTTGATGTTGCGCATATCACCCGTCTGCAGCATATTGCTAATGGGCGGGTTATAGGCGAGACCGACACTGCGCTCGCGCAGATCGGTGAGAACGCGTCCATTTGCGCCCTTGAAGTCGATGCGGAATGGCTGCGCGGCGCCGGCGACGGTCGCGGTGAGAGCGCCTGCGCTGAGGACAGTGCGTTCCGAGGCGGTCGTGATGGTGGCTTCAACTTCCGGGGCGCCGTCGGGGAAGAGCTCAAAGTTAGGGCCCTTGCGAACGGCACCGGCCCAGTGAGTAGACTCGACTGAGATGATGCCATCGGAGACGGCTTCAACGTCCTGGGCATGTTAGGGCAGGGAGGGGTTAGGCGCACAGGGTGCGGCTTACGATTGTGAGGGTGCTACGGTTCAAAACATCGCCGCGGTTGGAAATTCTCCTCGTGGGGCAGAGGAGGGAAAGCGCCTTCTTATCCGCACGCTCGGTGATGGAGTAAACTTGCTCGGCGTACTCAATCGTCGTCCCCTCGGCCACAAGCCACATGCCTGTTCTCGCGCATCAGCAGGTGTCTAGCTTTCAATGGGGAGCTCTTACCATCGCGGAACTTCATCGTGCTATGTTTGTTGAAAGTACCCTGCGGACTTAAACGGTGGCAAGTGTCCCCTACGGGACACACGCTCTTATATCAATCCGCGAGCTCACCAACAAGCAGATCAGCCGGAAATATAAGTTATCCACTAACATTATCACAACTCCCCACCGGCCCCGCCATCCCCGCCATGCCGAAGTAGTTCCACTCCTGACTTCTGCCGTATATACCTATGACCACGTTACAGCACAATTATATGCACATATTGCCGTAAATCGCCGTGTAATCGCTGTATTATGGCTGTAAAAGGCTCCGTGACCGAAATATCGGATGAAGTAAGTTCCTCCTATCGGAAGCTACCCCTCCGGAGCAACGAACGGACGGCGAAAAATAATTCCGTGCCTTAATAGCAAATGTACGGATCTTGCTAGGTTCTTGCTAGGTTCAGGTTAATAAGAAGAAGGTTCGGCTGGAACATCGTTGTTCTATGCATATAGCATATAGTATGTGCATATATGTGAGAAACACAGTACTGAATGTGTATATGTGTGATGAGGATTGAGCCCTTTGATTCTTTTCTATGATAATACCAACCAACCATCCAGCCATTCCCATCACCCACTAGTTTATTTTATGCACTACTTTACAGGTATGTATCTACTCCAATCCCCCACCCCCGCCCCCGCTCCGGCCCCGAAACCCCCACACAGCGAATTATCCCCAATTACCCTCAACACCTACTTAGTAGGAATCTTCTTCGAGCTACTCTGGACCTTCCTCGCCGATGGGCGGTTGATGTGGTGGTTTGGGATCCAGCTCTCATCGTATGCCTTCTGCGCCAGGTCCTTGGTGGTGACAGCAGGTCCGTCAGCACCAATGACGCTCAGCTGCTCTTCGGTTGGCACGGCCTTCTTGACACCACCCAGCGAGCGACGCGCGCGCTCACCTCCCTTGCCTCCACGCTTGGTCTGGGGGAAGAGAGTCTCGATCCAGGTCTTGTAGACGAAGTAGAGCGTTCCGGCGGTAGCGGCGGCAAGCACGAGGTAGAGGAAGACGCTAGAGGGTCAGTTAGCAGTGGTTCAATCGTAGCCTGTGTCTGGAAGGAGGTGCATACATTTGGGGGTCAAGGAAGCTAGTCGGTGCCTCAACAACGCTAACGGTGTCATGGAACGCTGGCACTTGACGAACGTTGCCCTTGTTGTCGGTGAAGATGGCCATCAAAGACAGCTGCAAGTCCGCAGGCTGCATGTCCGTCGTGAACGTGTATGGTAAGCTCTCCTTCGCGCCTGCTGGGACCTCCACTGTGTACTTCGTCGTCGTCAAGTTCCTCACGATCAAAGACGAGGCGTGTGCGCCAGGCTTGAGGTCGGTTTCGGGACGCGAAAGCATGCCACCAACCATGACGAGCGTGATTGGCGCACCCTCATTGTTGGTGATGTCGAGGAGGGCGTGGGTGCCTTGGCCGTTGATGATTTTAGGGCCGAAGATCTCCGCGCTGGGGAAGGAAGCAGTTACGGAGACGTCGAAAGGCGGCGCATCCTCAGGGGCGGGGGTAATGCCCTCTTTTGCGGCATCCTCGGGGGACTGGAAGGAGTTAGAGAGTTCAACGAATATCATAGAGTGCCATAGATGCTCCGGGCACGTGGGTGAATTGGAGGTGGAATTTACGTACGGCTTTGGTAGCTACGGCACCAATGGTGCGTAGAGCCAGCAGGGCAAGGACAGAAAAGCGGTAGGAAGCCATGACGGCGATGTTGCGAGAGATGGGCGAGGAGGCGTGGACTTGGAGATGATGCGGCTTGATGCTGTCGTGATGCAATGTGTCGACAACGCGCTGGTAAGCGAATGGAGCTCTTTCATATGCTGACTAATAATTTGGAGCTCTTGTGGCTGACTAAGGAGTTGGAGCTTTCCCCACACTTGACACCCGACACGTGGTAAATATTGGGGTCGGATCACGTGTTTACCTCCTTTATCAAGGTTATTTATTATTATAATCTTCGCAAAGACAAAGTAAAAAGCCTAAACTATTTATAACCCCTTATTCCTGGACTAAGAGCTCAAATCAGACCCACAGACACTCTAGATGGAACGTAGATCTGGCCTAGCTCAGACCTATAACACAGATCACATCCAGACAACGTGGCTGTCTCAGTGCACGAGCAACGACCATCGGCCCATCAGACTAGCCGCCCAGCTCAGCCAGGGGCCCGTTGATCTCCAATATCCCAAGCTACACACAGAGTTACTATGTGTATGAGAAGAGCTGAAAACAACGTGAAGGCGGCGAGCTCTTGGCATTCGAGTATCTGTTGTGGAATGGATAGAGGTCGAGGTTAGCGGCTACGTCGTGGCCTATTCTGCATTGTCGCCCTACCGTGTTGGGATATTGACCTTTTTCCAAATAAATTCTTCCCCATCGTGCTCCTTGGCATGGCATCCATTTTAAAATGGACCAAAAGGTCCATGGAAAGAGTTCCATCTCGTCCAATGCGCTTTCCAAGCGGCGGCTTCAAAACTATTAATGCATCGGAAGTGGTCGAGGAGGAACAATTTGAAGATTTCAAGACGGGTCGATACTATCCCATCAACATTGGCGAAATTTTCAGCTCCAAGTACCAAGTCATTGGAAAACTAGGGTTCGGAGCCACGTCCACTGTATGGCTCGCTCGAGATCTCAGGTAAGACTACCCTTTCAAGCCATAAAAAAGCTAACAAAATCAGAGAGCATCGACATGTGTCTCTAAAGGTTTATAAACGCCAGGAAGCATATTGGGAGGAGTTCGAGGTTTACAAACGTTTAAATCTGGGCATTTCATCACACCCAGGCTATGACCACTTGAGAACAGCGTTGGGGCTATTTACCATTCCCCGTGCCGGAGGGGACCATTACTGTCTAGTCCAAAAGCCGGCATGGGAGAGTTTTAGGGATCTCCGTTACCGTAACCCAAGGCATAGATTTACTGAAGAACTTCTCAAGGCGGGCCTCATGCAGGTTTTCCTCTCGCTCGATTATTTGCATGCGGAGTGCCAGCTTGTTCACACAGGTCGGTGCCTTTCGTGCTTTCGAGTACTGAACTTGCTGACCAACCTAATAGACATTAAGGGAGACAACATTCTCCAGGAGATAGAAGACACATCGATCCTTGACGCTTTTGCCAAAGCCGAAATGGATAACCCTACGCCAAGAAAGTTTATCAATGATGCACCGGTGTATGCTTCTCGACGGTTTGAACTGCCGACGAAATTTGGGAAAGCCGTGCTGAGTGATTTCGGCTCTGCGGTGCGCGGGGATGAGAAGAGAAATCATGACGCGCAACCAAATGTCTACAGATCACCAGAGGTAATGTTAAAGACTGAATGGAGCTATCCAGTCGATATATGGAATGTGGGCGTTATGGTATGTCGCCTATTCTGTCCCTATGGCATTCATCTAAACTACTAACCAACGCACATCAGATCTGGGATCTTTTCGAGGGAAAGCATATGTTTTACGGAGACGACCCAGATGGGAAGGGATACTCAACGCGCGCGCATCTCGCGGAAGTGATTGGGATGCTGGGCCCGCCGCCCAGGGATCTCCTCAAACGCGGGATACGTAGTCATGAGTTCTTTGGAGAGGACGGTAAGCATTATACTCTAGACCATGGGTGTTTATCTCTTGGGACGGACTTCTGATGATCTTCTATTCAGCGACGTGGAAGGCCGATGTAGAAATACCACAGAATACAAGCTTAGAGCGATCGGAGGAGTTCCTAGAGGGAAAGAATAAGGACATGTTCTTAGTTTTCATGAGAGGAATGCTACAGTGGCGGCCAGAAGATCGGAAAACGGCAAAGGAGCTACTAGAGGATCCGTGGCTAAATAACCAAATAGACTAACATTTAGTGTAGTATATATTAGTTGTATATTAGAGTTACTCACTACGTTACAAACAGACCGTGGTTGAACCAGACAACCTTGGTTTCCAATTCATTCTCTCATATCAGGGTCTTGCCAAAAACTCCCTCGCGGCCTCAACACCCAACTCAACCCTTCCATTCCTCCTCTTATTCTCAAACAACTCATGTCCCACGCCCCCAATCTCTTCCCATTCCATCCCTGCTCCAAATCCCCCCTCCCTAACCGCATCAACCAACCCCCGCATCGCAAACCTCATATACTCCGGGCTCATCTCACCTCCAATTAACAGAACTCTCCTCCCCTCAGCAACTCTATCAAACCCCCTCGCATCACCCACCATCGCCTGCACAAGTGCAAAATCATACCTCAGAACCGGCGCCAACATTTCCATCGTCACGGCCCCCTCATCCTCCTCCCCTGCTTCCTTCCGCCGAACCTTCTCCCTGGCCTCAGCAGACATTATCAGTCCCGTTAGGAAACGGATGATAAAATCCGGACACATACGCAGCCACCCGGGACCAAGCTGCACGATCCGCATCGCCGTCACGAGAGCGGAAGTTGTTTTTCCAGCTGCGATCTCTGCCTCGTAGCGGCGGACGCTGGACAGGTTGGGGAGGATGCCTTGCGGGGCTAGTGGGTAAGATAGGATCAGCGGGGGGTCGAAGATGATAGCTTTCTCGATGGAGGGGTTAGCGACGTCAGTCGTATGCTGGGTGCATGCGGCAAGGATTAGGAGGGCGCCGCTGCTTATGCCGAGGAGGGACGTTGCGCGTGTGTGCCTCATTAGGGCGAATAGATCTTTGAGGTCTGTTTTGAGGACGTTGAGGCAGAATTGGGCGTCGTATGGGAGGTCTACTGAGTTGTCGTCGGTGGGTCCTAGGGGTCGTCGGAGGGGGGCTTGGGTTTCTGTCACGGAGGATGGATAGGATGCTGAGAGACCACGGCTGCGGCGGGAGAATAGATGGACTGTGTGAGAAGAGGAGAGAGATAATGCTAATTCATGTTGGCTAAGGGCAGAAGACATGGCGCCTGGGATGATGATAACGCTGGGGCCTGAGCCAACAGTGTAGTAGCTGAGTTCCACGCCATCGTCTGCGCGGAGCATTTGCGATTTTGGGGGTTTTGGTAGAGTTTCCATCTTAACTAAGACAGCGAAGCTATGAACTTAACGTATGGATCTGGCCAGCGGGCTGGATATATAGATGGATGGGTTGTCATGGCTTACGCGTTCTCGTTGGCAATGTCACCTGGCCACGCCAACCATGGGAAACTGCAAACTTGTATTCCAGGAGTATAAATACTCTCAGTTAGGAAAAAGAAGGAAGTACATAGTCGTCGTATGCCTCACATTTTGTATCGTCTTTATTGTCATGATGTTACGTGTCGTTTCTCTGTTCTCTCACCGACGTGGTTTTGTCAGGTATCTAGCCGAAGCAAACTTCTCCGCACAGCATTTCCGGATCATTTCCATAAATGAAAGAACAAAACAAAAGGCTACATTACCAGCAATGTCGTGGGCCAACATTGAAGCTCATCTCTCTATAAGATCGCACGATAAAAAAAAATGAAACAAAAAATTAATGATGCTTTGACCCCCGCCGGGATCGAACCGACAATCTTTTGATACCATATAACGCCGAAGCGGAAATCGAAGTCAAACGCCTTGCCATTGGGCCAGGAGGCCATCATTTATAACATAGCGAGGCCAATCCCACATTAAAACTCCCTCCTGCTGTGTGTCCGTTGATGAAAAATCCACAAAAAAATCTCTCGCACCCTGATAGCGGTGGATCGATTGTGGATCGACCATGGTGGGGGCGCGAAATATTCTCGTGAAGCTTAGCGGGGTTGGGCTTAGGTGGGCAAAAAAATAGAAAAATTTGCCAAAAAGAGATGCCCCTCGGTGAAGAGGAGTAGTTATGAATAGTGACCTACGCAGGGATCGAACCTGCAATCTCTTGATTCGTAGTCAAGCGCCTTGCCATTGGGCCAGCAGGCCTATTTCATGTGTTGGGGAGGCGTAATGATATATTTGAGAGGGTGCGGGATGTTGTCATCACTCATTGTGGCGGTCGAGACTTAATGGTAATGCTGTGGAACCTCTAGTTATAGAAGAATAACTATAACTCTTAGGGATTATAACCCTAGGTTTTAATAGATGACTTGCAGTTCTAATGTAGATATATCTGACTGGTTAAACGACTTGGATTTGATCTGAACAATGATTTTTATAAATTTAATAGTCAAAAATAAATTGTAGATTTTATATGATTATAATGCAATTTAATATTCCACCCAAAAAATAGATGCCGCCAAATCTACGCTATGAACAATAAAACAAGTTCATCTAGGTAACCTTAAAACTCCAAGTCGTATATCTATGCATTCTGTAATTCCACCTTGTCAAACGACCACCTTCCCACCCGCCTCCCCTGTCCACGCCCTCTCCCCAAACTTCCACACCTCATCCACCACCAACTGCACACCACCCTCACCACCAACCTCACTAAAGACCACCAAATCCGCATCCGCCCCAACCACCAGGCTTCCCTTCACTCCCTCCATCCCTAACACCCTCGCCGGCGTCTCCGTCACCGTCTTCAGCGCCAGCGGCACACTGGCCCCCGTCCACGCCAGGAAATTATTCACACACTCCACCAGCGAGATCGCGGAGCCGGCGAGTTTGTCGCTGCCCTCGAGCGTCAGGCGCGGGCCCGTCTTGACGATGAGTTCGCGCCCTGAGGAGCCCCAGGTGTACATCCCGTCCGGAAGGCCGACGAGGTGCATGGCGTCTGTGACGAGGATGCAGCCGTCGGGGTGAGCGCTCCATGCGATTTTAACAGTAGTCGGGTGCAAATGCAGACCGTCGGCAATTAGGCCGAAGAACGGACGGAAGTCGGTGTTGGAGCTGGGGGCAGAGGAGGCGCTGGTGGGGCGACTGGATGGGGGCGTGGTGCGCGGGGCGGTCACGTCTGTGCAACCGAGGACGCCGAAGATGCCTGGGTCGCGGTGATGGAGAGGGCGCATGGCGTTGAAGAGGTGGGTGATCATAGTTGCGCCCGCGGCGACGGCGGCGCTAGCCTGCTCGTAGGTGGCTTCTGAGTGGCCGATTGAATAGACAATGCCGCGGGAGACGATGTCGGGGATGGCCTGCTGGACGCCCTCTTCAGGGGCAGCAGTGAGCATTTTGGCGTTGTTGAGGTTGTCGCTGCCGTAGCAGGCGATGAGGTCTGAGAACCCATTCGGGGCGGAAATGAGGACTTCGGTGTTGTGGATGCCGTTCTTGGTGGGCGAGAGGAAGGGCCCCTCGATGTGAGCGCCGAGGGACTCGGAGCCGTCGGTCGACTCGCGCGCGCCGCCTGATGGACCGAGGTGGGGTAGCAACTGTTCCTATCAGTACCGCAACATGGATACAGAAGCTGTAAATTATTCAAACCTTTTGATAGACCTCGCTCTTCTGGCTTGTCATCGTCGGCAAGTAGCTCGTCACGCCCGTCGCTATCAATTGCCGATTCACCTCCTTCAACTTTTTAGGAAAGCTGCCTTCTTCCTCTGGAATGTCCGAGAAATTAATCCCGAACGCGCCATTTAATTGGACGTCAATCATTCCAGGAGAGAGTATGCGGTTGCCCAGATCGACGACAACATCAGGGAGGCGCTGCTCGGTATAGAAGACATCCTGCCCATCAAGAATCTTCCCCGTGAGCGAGGAGACCCAGAGGTCTGCCCGAACGAGGGAGTTGTGGCGGAGGAGGCGGCAGTTGGTGAACCTGGTGATGATGTCTCGAGGAGCCCTTGCATTAGTTGAGCTGGGCATGTTGAATGAGGAAGGAATGAGCATCGGCCCAGCGGTAAGATGAAAATGAGATGAAAGAGCAGACCTATCGCTGTCGTAATTGAAGCGATGAAAAGTATATCACCTACATCGTGAATAACAATGAAATAAAGAAATGGACCTGGCCTAGCCACGATACCATTGAAGTATCAGATAGTGGATGGTTAGACTGAGGGGTGACTTGATGGTTGCGATGTATACTCGTGGTTGGTAGATGTCCTGATGACGTTGAGTAACGGTGGGTGGTTCTCCACGGCCGGTGGTGGCCATGTAACGTTGCCCAGTACAAGACCGACACCACCGAAATGTTTTTGGCGGGGTCCGAGACAAGATGCAACCAACAACACCCCAAAGTTGCCGAGACCCCATCGCCCCATACAGTATGTAACACCAACGTGATTGCCACCATAGCATAGCAAAAAAAGATGATAATTTCTGTTCCGTAGGTTAGAAGAATTAAAGCACCAGACATAGGATAATAGGCATGTGTCCGTGTTCTGAAATATATAATATGAATTTCAGTGTACAGTACAACATATATAGCAATATGTGGGGTATCTCTCCAATCCTGACGATCATCGAGCCTCAACACAGAAATGGTAAAAGACCGGCTCGCATAGTGCACAGCCATTCCCCTCAGTGCCTGCTTCCATATCCTTTCCTGGCATAGTTTAAACGTGCCCTCCACGTTTGATGGAGCCGGGCCACCGGGACTTTCCCCTGCGACGTAGCGTTGGTGCAAGGTGAATATTACCGCAGCTATGGGAACACCCTTACTCCCTGAAATTAGGAACTAGACCAATTATATTGTCCATTGGCGCAAGCCATGCAACTGTGTGATGCAAGCACAGAGCTCCCCTGAACGGGATACTAGCCTTGGACAATTTCAGTCGTTCATGGCGGAAAAGTACCGCTTCGGTTTGGATCGCACTTCCTGAGCTTTGACTTCCGGCGCTCTTAGGTGGTGGACGACATGCGGGCGATAGATAGCATCGACAGGTGGCATCCAATCGTCCAGGCTGAGGGGAAAGTACTCGTACAGCTGGTCAAGCTTCTCGAGAGGGCTCGCAGCCAACGGCCTTGTTGGAATGGAATCTGTCGGGGGAGAGGCCGATGTATCTGAAATTACAGTATGGATATCATCATCTGATACTGACAGCCCTATAGGAGCTTTCGGTGCAGGGGGAGCGCGGAACTCCTCTTTAATCTCCGTATGATGCCAGTCCGCAGCCGGAACAGGTGGCCGACGTTTTGCTGCAACTGGAGATCCGGACGCTAGTCGTTTCGCACGAGGCTCGAGGGGAGCTGGGGAAGGCGGAGTCGGAGACATATGAGGCCATGACGACACCTGCTCCAAAGGTGGTTGCTATATTACAGTTAGCATATAATCAGATGATTGGCCAATTCCCCTGATTGACAGACCGTTGCACATGGCGCGCGGGGCGTGCTTACAATATACGACTTCTGTGAATAGTACTTGCTAGACCCCTGGGATAATGCTGGCTCGATCCATTGTGGAGTAGCTGCCGCTACACTCCCCGCGCTTCTCATGCGGTTCATTGGATCTGACTGTTTGCGCTCGCTGAGAGGCACATCTTTGCTGCTGTCAAAGTTCTTAGGGCTCCGCCCTCTGACGACAATTGGATTGGACTGGATCTCTGCGATCTTGATCAACTGGCCGTCACCTTCGGTCTTAGCCATTAATGTGATCTGGATTTGGTAATGTTGTTGTAGGCCTTTTCGTCGGCCATTGTTTGCAGTAGCGTATTTGAATTGCAGTCGGCGCCATGCTATCGGGATATTGACGTATATGGGATCAGCTTCCTGATTTGACGACAGGTCTATCGGGATGTTCGCTGGTGCTGCTCCAGCCTTGTCTTCCGATGCGGAGCTATTCGCGGCCGCCGCCTTCCATGGCACTGATATGATTTCTGTTGGTTTCCCCTCGATCGACTCCGTGGCGGATAGCACCGCGACAAGGTCATGTATTGGCACTTGTCCCCCTTGCTCCACGAGAGCTTGCGCCGTAGTCCGAGATAGAATGATGGCTCCCGATATCTGGAACAGATTCCGCCGGTAGCATGTCAGCTCCAGTGGCCTCCCGCCCGTCTCTCCTTCGAACACGTCCTCTGCAATAGAGAACATGCCATTCAGTTCCGCAGCTATGCGAGGCCATGTTTGTCCTCCGCTGTCTAGAACCTGTGTCTTGTGTATTGGCGCACCGAAGCCCAAGAGCTTGTTGTCGAGATTCGCGGGTGAAAATTCGGGCACCGCAGCTCCTGGGTCGAGAAGGTTGTCGAAGTAGCCACCGTTGTTATATGCCAGCGAGTCTTCGAAGCCGGGCGCAAAGTCGTAGTTGTTATTCGGCGTGAAGACGGGAAGGGACGACAAGTCGACATTCAGGTCGTTGCTGGAACGAATGTAAGTCCGCATGCTTCGACCGAGGTCATCAACGTACAACATAGCTTCCCCGGAGAAGTCAGACGCCTGGCTGTATGCCTCGGAATGGTCGCCAGCTCCCTGAGGAAGACGCATGACATCAACCGGGGGCTGCGACGACATGCTCAACCCATCGTAGCCTGCCATCTCACCATCGCTCGGTACTGTAGCATGCGATCGCAGTGGTATAGGAGAAGGGTAAATAATTGCAGCGGTTGAAGCAGCAGTATGGTGGAGGATTTGTTGTTGATGAAGGTCTCATGGCTCCTCGCTGCGGGGATACCGAGAAGCGGTCGTGGTTGGGGATGCTTGGTACTCTGGTACTCTGGTAGTCGGAGTACTCGCGGTGTACTTTGTGTGTGGCACTCCGTTTTCTCCATTTCCCCAGGTTATATTAGCACTCGGCTGGCGGTGGATTGTCACTGATTGGCACTGGATTGGCAGTGGATTAGTACTGAGTTAGTACCTCATTAGCAGCTAATTAGTATTCCAATTAGCGTGCATACCCCTGTGATTACCCTGTGATTGCCCTGTGATAGCCCTCTAATATCCCTGTGACAAAGCCACCAGAAGGCCCCAGTCAGTGCCCAGTTAGTGCCTGTTCCTTATCAGGTTGCCGACATCCTTTCCCCGACCGCTCCACTCCTCCACTCCCTCCACTTCTCCTCCACTCGTCAACCACAAGTCACGATACCACGGAACCACCGACCCTGTGTGGAACAAAACAAAATCGGGTACCTCCAACCCCCCCCATCTTGAGCCTCAATCGGTTCAGAAACACTGTCATATATTCGCTATAATACCTATATTTACGACCTCACGATGATTTATTATACCATCTAGCTTCTCAATACCTATCTCGTGCGCCTCTCAGCCGGCGAGCCTATGTTCCTGCGTCGGTGCTCTCTCATGGCTGGCGGCGACAGCTACCCCACCACCTGACTTCAATACACAAAGTAGACAATCAATTTATACCACGTAACTATGGCCGCTTTCCAGGAGGATTTGGACCCAATATGGGACGACATGGACCGGTGAGTTGTTCTGCTTATGCTATTCTTACTGGATGCGGAACTGACGATCACAGGGCTATGGGCCAGCTGTTCATGATGGGATGGGAAGGCGAGGAAGTCACGCCTCAGATCCGCTCCCTCATCGCAGATTATGGCCTCGGATCCGTCATTCTCACAGCAAAGAATCTCAAATGTAGGTTCTACCTCTGCTTCTTCCAAATCCCGGCGTTTCTTCATTGTCACACCTCTGACAATACGCCTAGCTGCTGCGGACACGGCGAGACTCGCCCAGGAGCTCCAGATAATTGCCCGAGACGCCGGCCACCCCGTTCCACTGATTATTGCTCTTGACCAGGAAAACGGAGGTGTTAATAGCTTGTACGACGAAGAGTACATATGCCAGTATCCGAGCGCCATGGGTGTCGCAGCTGCGGGATCCCCAGATTTGGCATACGAGGTAGCAAATGCCACTGCCCTGGAAGTGTCATCAGTGGGAGTCAACATGATCCTTGGACCCGTTCTAGATGTCTTAAATAATGCTCAAATACAGCCTCTTGGCGTGAGAGCTGCAGGTGATGACCCCCATGAGGCTTCTCAGTTTGGTATCGCGTCGATGAATGGATACAAAGATGCGGGTTTGACGACCTGCGGGAAGCATTTCCCTTCATACGGAAACCTCACGTTTCTCGGGTCTACGTTGGACATGCCAATTATTACAGAAACCCTGGAACAGCTTAGCCTAGGTGCTTTGGTGCCGTTCCGCAACGCAATCAATGCAGGCCTCGACGCAATCATGGTCGGCGGTTGTGCCATCAATAATAAAGACATGAATATCATGCACGCCTGTCTCTCGAAAGAAGTTGTGGACGATCTACTACGTCGGGATCTGGGATTTAACGGAGTTGTCGTGTCTGAGTGCTTGGAAATGGAGGCGTTGAATGTCGACATCGGCTTCCGAGGAGGTTGCGTTATGGCGATAGAAGCTGGTTGCGACCTTGTCTTGCTCTGTCGCTCATTTTCTGTCCAAAAAGAAGCATTGTCGGGACTGAAAATTGGACTCGAAAATGGTATGGTCTCAGTTGACCGAGTGCGAACATCATTACGCCGGGTCTTGAAACTGAAGTCTAACTGCACGTCTTGGGAAAAGGCCCTCAACCCACCAGGCTTGAAACTTCTCTCTAAATTCCACGAGTCTCATCTTTCTCTGTCAACACGTGCATATGACAACTCGATAACGGTCATGCGCGACAATAACCAACTCCTGCCGCTCTCTCATACGATGTCAGAGAGTGATGAGCTCCTTCTCCTTACCCCGCTTCTGAAGCCCTTGCCGGCATCTGCTGCCACAAAATTCCTCTCCGAAGGCAAAGCCACAGCTATCGACCACGATCGCTGGATGGATCGCGGATCTATCATGTCTGGCGAGGGTGTCTTCAGAGAGCTTGGTAGGCAGCTGGCACGCCAACGTCGTGGAAAGCTTCTCCATACCTCATACACCGCCAATGGAGTCAGGCCTACACACGAACACCTTATAGAACGAGCATCATCAATCATTATAGTAACAGCGGATGCGACTCGAAACTTATATCAGTCGGGTTTTACCAAGCATGTTTCGATGATGTGCTCGTTACCAACCCCGACAGGGAAGAAGAAGTCCCTCATCGTTGTATCAGTCTCTTCTCCGTACGATTTCGCCCGAGATAAGAGTATTGGGACGTACATTTGCACTTATGACTTCACTGAAACCGCCATGGCAGCCCTGGTCCGCGTCCTATTTGGACAGCTGAGGCCTCAAGGGAGTCTCCCCGGATCACTGCGGAAAGTTGCAAAGGCCCAAAAATCCCGGCAAGCTTGGCTGGTGGAGTCTTATTCCGAGAAAGACGTCAACTCACTCAACACGCTAATACAAACCGTATCTAAAGCCTCGGTCCCAGGCTCACCATCACCTCTCTGGGGCGCCACTGCCCTGTCCTTCACCCTCTCCGACCCTGCCATAGCAGAAGCGCACTTCGTCGTCCGTAACTCTAGTACGGGTGCTCTGTATGGCTTCTGCGCCACCTACGCCACCGCCACCATTGGCCACATCGGCGCCCTTTTCGTTGACCCGAGCAAGCGCAACCTCTCCATAGGGCACTCTCTATACCAACGCGCGCTCCGATCCCTCACCGCCCGTCCCGGTCTTCAAAGTGTCAAGATCGGCACTCGCATCCCCGCCATCTACCCCGGCGTGCCGAGCACTGAGGGTGCCGTGCCACGGTTACGGCGATGGTTAGGCGCGCTGCTCCCGCCCGCGGCGACGGTGTCTTCCCATCAGTTCGCGAGCTGCATCATCCAGGACCTGCATCACTGGACGCCACCGGAGCAAGTCGTCAAGGCGGTTCAGCGCTTACACGTCGATTTCGACTTAATCCACGGCCTTGGCGCGTTCGATGATGAGGTCGCGGCTCATATCTCTACGTATGGCAGCTGGGAGCAGTATAAGCTTTATACGCTTGCTCTTGCGGATGCGGAGGCGTGTGGGGTAGTTAGGGCGAAGAGCAGGGCGGATGGAAGGCTTGTTGGGACGATTGTACTGTGCCGGTCGAGCACGCTGTTGTCGCAGTGGCACCCGCATTTAGTTGGAGGGAGGGCAGGGGGTGTGCTGTCTCCGATTGTGAGGGCAGGATGTGAGGAGGATGGGGTGCTGCTGCAGGGGCTACTGTTGTTGGGGGTGAGGCAAAACAAGGCGCACAGGGCTTGGACATCATATTTGGATTTGGTAAGTTTGCGTCCCGTCCCGGTTTTTGTAGAGAACGTGAGGGAGGTGAGAGTGAGTGCTAATGTTGAGAATAGGTGCCTACGCAATTATTGGAGACTATTGCGCCCTTGGGGTTTAAGGTGTTGAATTCGTTTACGGACCTTGGCTGTGAATTACCCCAGCGAGGATGATATGTATTTAGCTTGGAAATATGATCAAATTTAAACTGCCATACTTGCAAACCTCCCTTAGCACGACTGACCGTAGACGCATGTTTGCGTAAGATATATATCCAGCACGTGCTCGTTCGTACTCGTTTGAACATCGCCAGATGCGCTATCGAGAATATCATGCAGTATGTGTGCTGGTTGCCCCGTGTTCGAGAGAGGGTGGGGGCTACTCCCATCCGGAATGGCAAAATGTATGAACATTCCTGTCACCGCCTTTATTTCTCGCCGTTGTGTGCCGTCGTCAGTGCCTCCTGTTGTCATTACCTTCGTCACTGGGAATTCCTATCGCCGCCCAACCCCCACTTCTCGTAGAATCCACCCCGCTTCCCAAAAAAGATCATACAGCCAGCAGTATTTTCTACCCAGCGCACACATATTCAGCATGTAGTAAGGCAACGTCCACCGAGCGTACGTACGCGGCCACGAAACTTTTCGATCCCTAGCATAGAGCGAGAAGTGAAGACTCCCAGGGTTTTTATACAGTAGTTCAAAAATAGCAGCTCATCCCCGCCCCGGTTCTCAATAAAGAGCCCCCTGTTTCCTCTAAGTGAGGAAACTCCAGTCCCCAGCTTGAACTCATATCACAGGCGCCAAACGCACAAATACCTCACTTAACTCATCGCCTCCACGCATTTAAGGGCACTGTGGTATCTATGTGCCTCCCGTGAGCATGACAACAAAAAATGGGTTGATTATAGCAAGACACAAGTTGGTCACGCACCTCATCTCCCTCTGGTGATCCTCTGCCTTCTTCCGCCATGACAATCCAATTCCAGATATAAGACGACACCCTTACGGCCATGGATACATATTAGTGAACCTAGAAGAAACAATTCGGCATATCATTAAACGTCGAGTGGCGGTCTTACCTAACGACGACACGCCCCGTCCCGGGGCCGGGGGGCTGTCATGAATGTTACCGCCACCACTCCCTAACTCAGCCGCCGATACTCAATACCGTCGTCGGCTCACTACTGTCACCGGTACCGACACCCACTTCTCATTAGAATCCATACCCCCTCAAGTAGAGTACGATTCCGACAGGGTAACTTTCTGTGGCATAATACTGTTAGGTGTCCTGTCTTCGACACCCATTCTCTCTTGGTCACATCTTTCCTTACCCTTGGATAGACGGTCGGAAAGAAGTCTCACGGCTTATATATAGTATTTTAGAACAGATTGACTAATCTCAGTAAAACCATGAAGGCAATATTCGTTATTTTTCTTATATTTCTCTTTTAAACCCGATATCTATATTATCTTACTGAACTTGCCACCATATAAACCCCCCTGAATCTAAAATAAAATTACCCCAACCTCGCTCAATTTGCTCTTCCATCAACCGGGAAGACTTTATTTTATATGGCCATATATGTTATGCGCCCATCCCATCCCATCCTACCATTTTATAATATCCCCTTACTTACTGTGCCGTCTTATGTCCTGCGACCCCGTACCGTGTCGTACTGTATTATTTGTATAATAGGCGCCTCTCGCCTCAATCTCGGTCCACTTACCGTCTATTAAAGTTCAGATATCTCGACTATAATCACCATACGTTAGTATTCCCTCCACAGGTTGATGGGAAAGGGTGAAAACACTTACAGCAATCAGCAAAATGATAACATTACTCGCCACAAATGCAGCAAAAATGCCCAGATCCCTCCAGCGATTGTCCCAGTACATCTCCATCCCCTGCAAGAACTGCTCTCCAATCCTAAACGCGCAGAACTCGCAGTTTCTTCCAGCGTCGCTGACGAGATAACCCGCGCCGCCTGCGTCGAAGAAATCAGCCATGTAGTCGCCGCACGTCTGCCCAACAGGTGCGACGAAGCGGTTCAGTTCCTGCGCTGTGCAGACAACTTCACGGCCTGTAAGCTCCGTGGCAGCCATACCGCCAATGAGGCGGGTGAAGGGGTCGAGCTCGTACAGCCAGGTGCGCCAGAAGGCGGGCATGGCAGGGGGCGGGATGGTGACACCGCAGAAGAGGGCGAAGGTGATGATGACGAAGGGGTTGAGGAGGACAGCGATGTAAGGCGAGGGTGTGAGAGCTGCGATCATCTGGCCGAGGGTCACGGAGAAAAGCTCCGTGATGAGGGTGATGAGGAATTGGTATCCCGCGCGTGTGGGCTCTGAGGAGAAGCCTGGCATGTAGTAGAGTGGGAGGAAGAAGGCGACGGCGCAGAGGATGGAGTAGGGCATCTCAGCCACGATGAGGGAGGTGGCGAAGGCGAACTGCGAGTACATCTTTGAGCTAGCCTCGCGGTAGAAGATGGTGCGCGAGATGGCGTACTTGGGCTCGACCTGCGAGAGCACGATGGCGGGGAGAACGGTGACCTGGAACATGACGAAGACACGGTATTGAAGCGACGCGCGCGAAGAGTTGAGGTTGAGGTACATCAGTCCCGTTACAAGACCAATGACAACGTGGTTGAACAGACGCGTGAAACCATAGTTTGGCGACCGCCAGAACGAGAGGTTCGTGCGGGCCTGGACGATTCGCAGTTGGTGCATCAGGGGCGTTGCGAACTCGCGCGCATCGGCGGTTTCGGTCGCGGCGCCCACTTCGGCCATGCGAGTTGCCTTCATGCTGGTGATCTGTGCCTTGACGGTCGCGAGTTCAGGGCTCTCGGCCCAGAGGTCGGCCCAGTCGTGGTCGCCGACGCGTGCGGCCTGACCGGCGCCGATGGCGTCGAGCATGGTCTCAGCGGGGTTGGCGTCGGCGGGGAAATCGGCGCCGTGTCGGTGGAAGTAATCGAGCAGAGTCGTGGCCTCGGAGCCGATGTCGCCAAAGTAAACGCAGCGTCCACCGCGCTGGAGAAGAAGAAGACGATCGAAGTTCTCGAAGAGGGCGGCGTTGGGCTGATGGATGGTACAGAGGATAGCCTGGCCTGCGGCCGCGAGCTTCTTCAAGAAACGAACAATATTGAAGGCAGATTGCGAGTCGAGACCAGAAGTCGGCTCGTCAAGGAAGAGTAGTAACTCTGGCTTAGCAGCAAGTTCAACACCAATAGTAACGCGCTTGCGCTGCTCAACAGCGAGCCCGCTCTCTGGATCTCCAATAATCGCATCGGCCATATCCTCCATTTCAAGCAGGGACAGGATCTCCTCGACGTACGCATACTTCTCGGACCGGGGGACATCGATAGGCTGACGGAGATCGGCAGAGAAGCGCAGTGCCTCGCGCACTGTCTGCGTCGGCTCATGCACATCCAGCTGCTCCGCATACGAAGTACCGCGCTGGAATGCGGTGCCAGGTTTCAGGCCATCGACCAGGACGTCACCGAAAATGACACCAATGTTCTTGCGCGATGCAAGCACATCGAGAAGAGTTGTCTTGCCCGCGCCCGACGCGCCCATAAGCGCTGTCAGCTCTCCAGGCTTCACGTAACCGTAGATGTTGTTCAGGAGGCGCAGCTGCCCAGAAGGAGTCGGAACGTCGTAGTTGAGCCCCTCCCATGTCAGGATGGCCTTGGACTCGATCTTGAGGTCTGAGCTCGTTGCCTCGACCTTGCCGTTACGTCGCGCCTCGCGGTTGGCGACGAGCGCCGCGTTCAGCTCATCGGTCTCTTTCGTTGGGTGCGCGAAGGTCTTTGCTGCGTTTCCGCCAGCGCCGAAGTTAAGCACCTCGCCGGAGACGACGTTGATGGTCAGGAAGAAGGCGCTAAGAACGACGAGTATGCCAAAGTTTCTCCAAAGGTCGCTGGGGCTGTATGCAAATGATGTCTGGATGTAATCCTTGCCAGAGACAATCGGGTTCCCGGGGACACTGCCAGCGAGCGTGCAGACCTGATGGCTTATGTTTCCATAACCCGGGCCGTTAGGGATCAGGGACGAGCCTGAGCAGGTCAAGTCTATGCGACTAAACTCATTGGCCATGAGAGACGAGAAGCCGAGACCGAAGGGGTTAATCCAGAAAATCCAACGCAGCCAGACCTTCTGGGATTCGTACTGAATCAAATAACCCGTAGTAAGGACGAAGAACGTGATCGTGATGACGGCGAATTTAATGGCATAATCGAAATCAGGGCAGCTATCCACAAAGTCAGCAAAGCAGAAAAACACGGAAGCAAATCGAGGTCTACATACACGCATCCAATGACCCTGAAAAACAGCGTCATCGTCAAGTAGCCAAGCACAATAACAATATAAAACGTGAAGAATGCGCCTGCATCCCGCGCCAGGTTACACAGGAAGTATACCACCAGAGAGAACAAAAAGATCTGCATCGCCGCAAACGACAGATCGACCGCGATCTGTGCAATCCACAGGGCGCTGGGCCGATGGAATGTATACGCGCGATGTTTATTGACAATGGGCCTGCCCAGCATAGTGCTAGCCAGTTCACCGAAAGCCTGGAAACAATTGAACAAGAAACTAATAAACAACACTCCACCCCTCGTAAAGGCGCCGGCGCTTGTTTGCGGGATGTTGAGCCAGGTGGTACCGACGACGATAGCGATGACGAGCGAGGTACCCCAAGAGACGCATAGCTGGAACTTGTCCTGCCACTTGATGAGGAACTGGCGGCGCATGAGAGCCCAGACCTGTAGGTAGAAGGGGACGGAGTAGACAGAGTTAGAGGTGCCAGGGCCACGCTTGCTCTCGTGAACGGCGACGCGGAAGTCCTCGTGGCTCTGGCGGTTGGGCTCGAGGGAGGCCTTGTAGGTGTCCATGGAGGTGGTGAGGGACTCCGAGAAGCTGGAATCGGTGAAAGCTTGTGCGAGGGTGTCTGGGGTGTGTGGCCTGTAACCTTCGACGTATTCGCGCTCGAACTCGTCGGTACAGCCAGTGAGGAAGTCAGGGGTCGTCTGGCGCGGCTTCTCCTTGAAGCCGAGTGACTCAAAGTATCCTCTTGCCTGGTCTGCCGGACCGAAGAAAGCCTGTCTACCGCTGTCGATGACAAGGACCTTGTCGAACTGCTTGTAGATGTTCTCACTGGCTTGGTAGAGAGAGACAAAGGTTGTAGCCTGGTAAATGTTGGTCATGATGCGTAGGGACTTCGCATAATCGAGAGCCGTGGATGCGTCGAGACCGCGCGTAGAGTTATCCCACGCGCAGACTGTAGCGCCTGTCACCATCATCTCAGCAATAGAGACACGCTTGCGCTCGCCACCAGAGATACCGCGGACGAAGGCAGAACCAACGACCGTGTTCACCGTGTGCTCGATGTTGAACATCTTCAGTAGCGTCTGAACCACGCGCTCCTTGAAGTGTGCCTTCGTCATTCTCTCAGGCCGCTTGCCGGGGATCTTCGTGTCCAGCGCGAACTCGAGCGTCTGGCCTACGGTAAGCGTAGGGTGGTGCACGTCATCCTCCTGGTTGTAAACGGCCTCACCACGGTACTGCTTCCCAAACGTCTTCGCATCGAAGGGTCCGTAAAACACATCCCCCTCGACGCCCGTATATCCAAATCGCTGATTCGCAATAACCTTCAAGAAAGTGGTACACCCGCTGCCCGGTCTCCCAAGCACGAGCACCATCTCTCCTGGCTTCACCAGCCCCCTAAACCCCTTCAGGATATCGACCTCGCGCCCTTTCTTCCCCAGACCAAGGATTTGCTTCCCCGTGGCCCAGACATTAAAGAAGTCCGTAAACGCATCTGGGAACGTCTTGACGAAATTCGCAACCCCACCATGGCCCCTCACGGTCAGACCGTCCCAGAGCACTCCAATCTTCTTGGCACGGATCCCGGCTACCTCGTCCGCCTCTCTGTTTCCCCTGAGCGTGCCCTCGAGATCGAAGGGCTCGCTAGCCGTGCTGGTCGAGCTGACCTTTTCGACGTCCGCGTCGCCGCCAGCGCCAGCCTCGGATTTGCGCGTGGCGCGGGAGATGTTCGTCAGCTCCTTCTGGAGGGAGGCGAACTCGGCTTCGGCCGCGGCGACGGACACGCCGCTGGTGGGCTGGACGAAGCCATTCGGGTTGCTGCTGCGCGCGGCCTCGCGCTGCTTCTCGGGATCGGTTGCCGTGTCGAAAGAGGAGCGGGACGGCGCCGAGGAAACGGGGGGGATGGTAGTGTCAGCCATGTCGGGCGAGCCCGATGGTTGACCGAGGGTGGGCGTTGTTCGCTAAGAGCGGTATGTAGGTTGTGCGCCGGGTGGTGTGGTGAGTATGATATCCCGAGACCAGTATGTGGTGGTGTGAGGGCGAGGCTGAGGTGCCCAAACGAAGGAAATGGGGAGAGAAAGGAAAGGAATGAGGAGGGGAGGGGAGAAAAGGAGAGTAAAGAGGTGAAGAGAGGAGGGAGGGGGGAGTAGAGGAGATAGGGTAAGAAAATGAAAGACAAGCAAGCTACACGACGACTGGGAGCTAAGTATTCTGCCAGGCGGCGCCGGGGATAAGAAAAAGTCTAAATGGTGGGGATCCTGACGAGGCCCTTATAAATCAACTTTTCCTTTTTACCCCAATTCCATGGCGTCCCAATCCCAGGAACGCGCTGGACAAGGTAGCCAGTGGAAGGCTAGCAGCGGAAGGGAGGCAGAGTATAAATTGAAGGAGCAAGCAAGCAAAGCCAAGACGCGCTGGTGCCGTCGTTCCGCGGTTTGCTGGTCGTTCCTTCCTTTTTACTGAGCGTTTCTCCTCCCTACCTTCCCATTTTCAGTTTGACGTACATACGTGCAGTACAAAACAGAGCGGGAAAGGGCCAAAAGGTGGGAGGTGGCGCCTACTTCGTAAAATCCGAGATTTGGGGTAGTCGTGGTAATGTACAAGTGTGGGGTATGCCGAGTGATTCGTCCCATTAGTTGCCCCCCAATTCTCCCACTGCCCCCCTCATGGCTCCTCCTTGGCGTCTGTCTATTCAGGCCGCAGTTTAAGCGGGAGCGTGGTCTGACGGAGTCTGATGGCCTTCTGGGGCAACTAGGCGAGCATCCGAGAGGGCTAGAATGCCAAAAAATGCCAAAAAGGAGTTGCCGATGGGGCAGGGAAGGATGCTAGTGGAGTTAGTACGTATTGTAATAAGTTCGGGATGGTCGTTGGCACTTGCAGAGGTTAGTGCTCTTAGCACAAGTAAAGCCCGAAGGCCGACACATCACACGCTGAAACCACCACATTTCACATTTTTCACACGCTTCTGGCGCCGCATGGGGTTTAGTGGCGTACGGAGTAGGGAGAGTTCTTGCCCATTGATATGGATGTTGGCGGGGGATGATGCTAAGGCACTAAGGCACGAGCAGGCATAACCACGACCTGGGCAGGCCATGAGCCATGCATGCTGCTTGGCGTGCATGGTGAGCAAGGTGAGTCAAGCGGCGTAAGCGGCGAGCGGTCTACTTTGTGAATTAGTATGAGGAGCCTAGAAGGAAGAAGGGGGAGGGATATTCCAACGCGAACTTGTGTATGGGATATATCATTTCCGACCTGACCATGGGGAACCCAGGGAACTCGGCCGGGGGATCACGGCAATGCGGCAGATGCGGTATTACCGTGCAGTGCGTATGTAGGGGATGCGGTGTGATTGTGATATTCTGGAGCACGGTGTGATTGGGACGCCCTGTGCGCTGTGATGGGTGGTGTAGGTGTACCTGTGCGTACTGTACTTACTCGGGTACCATCACGGTGAATGAGGGAGTATTGTCTTCGAGAGGGCGGTATGGCATGGGGGTGGTATGTTGGAGTTGGATGGATGGGTGTAGTTGTAGTTTAGAGGGCAAAGGTTGAGTTTGAGGTTGAAGATGCTGCAGGCGCGAATACGGGGCGTGAGATTATAGCACAGCATTCAGCACGACAGAATGCAAGATAAGGAAGTTACGACTGCAATAAATAACAAATAACGTGACTTCCTCAATGTTATACATATCAGATATCACCGACTTACATACATACTTTGTCCATTATTGCAGCCCTCTCTCCTCTCCCTCTGTTCTTCCAAGGAAGGGACTCTAACCAAAAAAATACCTCACATCCCGCCCAAACCACCACCAATCCCAAAGTACCTCTTCACTACCTTCCCCTCCCCGCCGATCCCTCGCTCCCACCCCCCCCTTTCCTGCAAGCCACAATCACGCACGCTCCACCCACGTTTCTCATCCCAGCCTCGCGCATCCTCTCTTCTTAATTCGGTGAACGTGGCCACAGAGACGACTACACGTCTTCTAACAAAGATTCCACGACACGTATGGCTTTCCAATATATCACGGTGTTGCACGGCAGAGGGAAGGTAGGGTATTAACAGGTAAGTCATCATATCTACAGAGATTGTCCGTCCGTCGTCCACGCGCCCATCATCCATCCATCCCATTTCTATCCCTCCGTTCAACTTTCACTCCCTTCATCCCTCTCTCCCTCCATCCATCTTCCACCCACTTCATCCCTCTCTCCCTCCCTCTCTCGGCCCCTCCCCCCCTCGGCCCCTCCCCCCTTCGGCCCCTCCCTCCCATCCACTACGCCCCAATCCTTGACGCCATACTATCCACCTCCAGCTCCCCCTTCAGCTCCACATTCCCTGCACTCTCAATCCTCGACGCCATACTATCCGGCACCAGCTCCGGCGTGACGCTGCGCACCGGGTAATCCGTCGCCGGCGCGCTGAGGAGCGTGCTGGTCGTCGGCTGCGGCGCAAGGATGCTGGGCGCGACCTTGGTCGGCACGGTGCCATTGGCGGTCACGCCGTTGGCGCCGTTGACGTAGCTGGCGTCGATGGCGGGGGGGCGGGGGCCGGTGCGCGCGGCGGAGGGGAGGATCTGCTCGAAGCCTTGGGAGGCGGCGACGGCTTCGATGGATTTGAAGTACTGCGGGTCATCAGTTGCCGATCTCGGAAGAAGGGGATGGGAAAGTCGCCTGGGAAAAAAAAGTAGGGAACGGGGGGGGAGGGGAACATACCTTCACAGTCTTGACCTGCAACTCCAACGTCGCGTCCTCATCAACCACAATCATCGGATGTGGGTGCAGCTGCAGACTCGACAGCGTCCACATATGATTCACACCCCCCTCAATACACCTCTGCAGCGCCAACGCCTTATGCGCGCCCGTGATGACAATCAACACCTCCCTCGCCTCCAGCACCGTCTGCACGCCCACCGTCAGTGCCATCTTGGGCACCTTGTCCACGTCCCCGCCGAAGAAGCGCGCATTCGCGAGGATAGTATCGTACGCGAGTGTCTTGACGCGGGTGCGGCTCGCGAGGGAGGAGCCGGGCTCGTTGAAGGCGATGTGCCCATCTGGCCCGATGCCGCCGAGGAAGAGGTCTATGCCGCCGACGGCGCGGATGGCAGCTTCGTAGGCGAGGCACTCGGCCTCGAGGTTTGGGGCGGTGCCGGAGAGCATGTGGATGTTCTGGGGGGGGATGTTGACGTGGGCGAAGAGGTGGGTGTACATGAAGGAGTGGTAGGAGGAAGGGTGGTTGGGGGGGATGCCGATGTACTCGTCCATGTTGAAGGTGACGACATTCTCGAAGGAGATGCGGCCGGCTTTGTAGGCGGCGACGAGGAGGCGGTAGATGGCGACTGGGCTGGAGCCGGTGGGGAGGCCGAGGACGAAGGGGTGCGCCTTGGTGGGGTTGAAGTGTTTGATTCTGTCTGGGGGGTGGGTGTTAGTTGGGTTTTGAGCTGTGTGAGAGGGGTGGAAGGGGATTGGGAGGGGAGGGGAAGTGATAAAAGTGAGGCTGAGAGGTAAGTGAGAGTGGGGGAGTGATGGTTGGATTGAGGCGACGCAGTGGGGTGAGAAGTGAGAGTGGTGAGACGAAAGTGAGCGCGAGAGTGAGAGTGAAGTGGCGGGAGGGAGAGTGAGTGAAGTGAGAATCAGAGTGAGGCATACTAATGATATAGTTGACGATATACTCGGACGCCGCGTCCGGATTCTCGCGGATAATGAGACGCATGGCTGCGGTTGTGCTGTGTGAGGTGAAGGTAGGTAGGTCGGTCGGTTTGGTTTGAAGATATGAGGATAGATGGATGAAAGACGAGGCAGAGTTTATCTTCGTAGAGCCAGCTCGAGGTAGACAAATAGACCTTGGACTGTTCGACAGGTAGAGCAGGTAGGTAGGTGGTAGGTATGTGGTATATTAACTAAGACAAAATCCTCTTCTCACGATATTACTTGATATAACAAAAACAGTCATGCACTACGTATGAAAGTATAGAGAGGGTATATGAAAGGAAATAAAACCCGTCGCATCCCCCCCCGGCGGGACCCTCATCGCATATCTACCTCTCCAGTCCCCGCCCTCCCCGCCGACTCGTGGGACAGGTCAGTGGCCACCTACCTTACCTCACTGGCACTACGTACTGGTCGGACTACTGACTGGCACTACGACAACCACCGACGCCGCGCCGACGTTTCCGTCGTTGTTGCGCGGCGAAGGGGGTGGTTCGGTGATGTGGGATGGGATTGTGGTGACGATGGTGGGTGGGTGGTGGTGGTGGTTGTATGGAACGTCACTGTTGCCCCGCGTCGGGGGGTAGGGAGATGTCTCTTTCTCCAATTCCCGGGAATTTCCCCACTTGGATAGGTTTGGGGGAGAGGTACGGAGGGGGAGGTAGATGGTAGAGTCGGGAGGGGAGTGGCGGGAGGGGAAGGGGGATATCACCTGCCTTGGGGAGGGATGGGGGCGTTGACGTTGTATGGGATGATTAGAGGGGTGTTGCCGGATGGGTCTTCCGGATGGAGGAAGGGCGACGGGATGGGCTTGTTCGTCGAGGGAAGACGAGAGGCTCATGATGTGGCTGGTGTGTTATACTACTTGTTGAGTAGGCCGTAGGGGCATGATGTCGGATAGACGTACTCGTATCGTTGGCCTGTAATGAGCGGCATGTCTAGCTCGCTCGGTGTTTCGTCTGGAGAAGATGCCTTATGTAAGGGATCAGGGCGTGACCTCGTCTGCCTCCTTTGAGACCTAGGCAGGGTAAGTCTCAGTTCGCGGGTGAGATGGAGCCAGGTCGGCGGGCCGGATGCGGCGATGTTGGAGATGTTGCAGTGGTAGTCTGGATGGAGACGGTTAGCTCTTGGCTGGTGGAGAGGAGGGAGATGGAATTCTTCCACGAGTGTGGTTCTGGTTTTTGCCGCGGATTTTGTTGTGGACTCACAGCCTATGATTGCGACTGCCAATCCATCCAGCAATGGCCATCAATGCTCGATTGGAAGCGTGGTTGTGGTTGTGGTGGTGGTGGTGGTGGTGGTGGTGGTGGATTTGGGCATTGATTGTGTGGTGGAGATGGAGGTTGTGGTTGTGGTTGTGGTCGTGGTGGAGGCTGTGGTGGTACTGAGGACGGACTGTAGCATCGTTACGCCAATACCGGCGGCGGTGTTCCACCCGCAGGCCGAGAGTTGTACTGTACTGGCTGCTGTGGTGTAAGTGGTGCAAGTAGATTAGTGGTGCAAGTGGTGCAAGTAGCAGTGGTGCTGTGGTAATCGAGTACTGTAGTTACTGTAGTACTCCTGTTCTGCGGCAGTTCACTATGGCTCCCAATGTATTTTGCTAGAGACGGTACCCTGGTAGATAGATGGAGGCGATGGAGGCGATGGCAGATGGAACGTTGCAGCTTACCAGCTTACCGTGAAACAAAAAGTACGTACCCGTCACAGGCACCACACAGGAACAAACACAACAGGGGTCGCTCCTTCCCCAAGTCCAATTAAGCCCAATTATCTCCAATTCTACCAATTATGCCCCATACTCGAACCAAAAAGATGGATTTCCATGATTATCACCGCCGCCCACCACCACCCACCGCCACCAAAAATCACCGCCGATGGCCGATAGAGAGCCGCTGCTCCAATCTGCATCTGCAGCTCCACGATTTAATCTCCATACCAGGTACCTTCCTTTCGCTGTGGAACAACCCCCACCGTTATGTACCCTCCATGCATCTCTCGGTTCGTCCCAGCACAACAGGCACCTGCACCTGCACCTGCACTATCAGCGCTGGTTTGAGCTGCCAGCACCTGCCCTGCACCACCAGCGCAGATGCCACTGTTTGATGCGCGAGTATGCAGTATGCACGGGGAGAAGGAAGCTAACCTATCCAGCAGGCAGGCCGGAGACAAGCTGGGGAACAAGAGGCAGGAGACAGACAAGCTGGGGACAGCCAGGAGACAGGACAGGACACAAGTGACAGGAGGAGACAGGCACCACCACGCCCTGCGGTCTCTCTCTCCCTGCGTCCCTGGCGCCGGCCTCAAGTACCACGATGAAGAACGACGAGTACCACTGCGAGTACCACTACGACGGACGGACACTACGAATACCACTGCTACCTGCTCGACAGCGGCAGTTAATGCGAAGAAAATATACAAAAAATCCACAAAAACACGACAAAATGCTACAAAAAACACCACCCCCAAATAGTTAAAAATACCCTCAACGCCGAGTACCATCCATGCACCATTCAGTAATGTAGCACTCGGCTTATACAGGGCATAGCTACGTGCCGCCGCTACGGACGTGGTGGGGGAGCAAATGCTGCAAAATGATTCGCCATTCACAACAAAACATGGGACTCGATGGGACTCGATGGGACTGGATGGACTGCATGGGAGTGGACGCGCGGTACGTACCTGCTGCTACTACGCCTGCGACCACTACACTACTACCTGCAACTGACGCTAAGCTCTCCGATATACGCCTACATACTACGACACGCTACGACAACGACTCATCTTGCTCTTGGTCTTGTTTGTCTCTAGGCGTGTCTCTCCGGCTGGCTGGTCTGGCTACTCCTTCCTCAATTGCTCCCTTTTCAATACTATTTCTAGCTTGCTACCTCTAATCCGGCCCTACTATACACTACTACTGCTTCCTCTCTGCTACCTCTCTCCCTTATACCCGCCTAATACTACCGCTGGTTGCTGCCGTTGCCATTGCGTGCCTCCATTTCAGTCCCATCCGCCCTCTCTGGGCCGCCCCCATCCCCCCCCCCCCGCGCTTGCTTCCCATCACACCTGTCTCATCTCCCCTAGCTCCACCTGCATTTGCCACGGCGAGATCGAAAAGAGAGAGAACCTCCGAGGGAGACAGAGACAAGCAAGAGAATGTGGAGGCAGGCTGCGTTCGTCCTCGTGTAGCCTCAACCTCATCCGCTCCTTCCCACAACCCACCTACCCTCCTACACTCCTACAACCACCTACCTCGTGCTTTCCCTCCTCGCACAAACGCGCGCGCGCTACGATCACCCCACAATCTACTACATACGCACACGAGCCATCTGTTACAGACCATCGCCGAGCCTATCTTGCCTTCGCCGCTGTGATTGGGCCCGATCCACCGCGCCCCAGAAAACATACGAGACACCCTCCGTCCTTACCTCGAACCCTTCTCGGTCTCTGCAACCTCACCTCACCTTACCTCACCTCTTCCGCGCCCGTCGCCCCCTTCAGCCGCCGCCCTCCTATCCCACGTTCCAGCCACCACCGGCGTGCGCGCGCCTCACCCCCC
>LMYD01000620.1:0-32438 GCA_001630595.1 Pseudogymnoascus sp. BL308
TTAGACCGCCGAACGCCACGCCCGTGAACGGCCCCCGGCTGCTCTGCCGGCGAGGTACCTCGCCCCATGTACCCCCGGAGCAACCTTCATTGTTTGGCGTGGTGGGAAAAGGAAAGAGCGCGAGGGCGAAGGTAAGGCGCCATGGCCCGGAGGATCTGAGCATAAACTCGTAGGGGGGAGCGGGATATGGGGCTGCGTGGGAGATGATGGGTAGCATGGGGGGCGGTGGGGGATATGGGAGGGATGGATGAAATAGACTATAGTACTCTACTGGACTGTGCTGGGATGGGAGAGAAATGGAAATCGTATACATACCCCCCCGTCCCTTCCTGCTCGGTCTGTTCGCGGTGATATTTTCTCGACCCTTCGTTCTGGGAACAAAGACAAAAGACAGACACATACCATACCAACTACTTCCATACCATACCAGACTTATTACGATACCCATACCAGACTATAATACCAACTTCCAACTTGCAACTTACATTCTCACCCGCTCGCTCGCCGCTTTCAACCAGAACGCACCATCTTCACTTTCGGTCCATTTATCACCCACCGCCTTTCTCACCATATTCACACACATCACCACCACAACTTATCATAACAAACCCAACCCAACGCACCAACCCGTCTGCAACCTCCCATCCACACCGCCAAAAAAACATCAGCCCATCACCCACAAAAAAACCAAGAAACTCTCAAACATCCAGACCCCTCCGACTCACCTCAGCACACCACACACCACAGCAACGCCCGCCCCGTTCGTTTGCAGCAGCCTCCCTCACCCCCTCCAGACAAACGGCAACCCACGCATCTGAGACACCCCGGTAATCGATCGGACGCGTGCGACCACCACCACAGCTCGCACCAGCAGCAGCGGTCTCATAAAAAATACCAGCTTGTGTCATCGATCGGACGGACAGCTCACACACAGCTGTGATATAAATCGCCCTGCTCACCCACCTGGTTGAGTCAGTTCGCGATAATCGATACCCTACCCACCTACCACACACAAGAAAGGAAGACAAAATGTACTTCCCCTACCCCCAGTTCTTCACCACCTCGGCGACCTCGTCAGCTACCTCCTCCGCCGCATCCTCACCCACTTCCTCACCCTCAACGCCGCGCTCACACCCAACATCCTACCACGCCACCTCGCCCTACCAATCCTCCAGCACCTCCGCATCACCCATCTCCATCTCCTCACCCTGCGCCTACCCCTCCTGGCCCACGCGCCCCAGTCTCCAAACCTCCTCCTCGTCGTCAAGACACGAGACCGAATCCGCACCCTTCGCCCACACAGCAGCATCCAGCTACCTCTCCGACGACGACCTGACCCCGCTCTCTGAAGAAGAAGAGGAGGAGCTACTACTAGCTGCCTCGAACCCGCCGCCGATGAGGACGCTGCTTGATACGCGGCAGATCCGTGAGGTGCTGTTGGAGGAGGGGGCGAGGAAGAGGGCGCGGAAGGTGAAGGTTGGACGGAGGAGGGGGAGTGGGGGGAGTGAGCGCGGGAGGGGGGGGAAGTTGAGTACGATTGTTGAGGGGAGTTATGTTGGTTGAACTACCCCTCCACGTGGGGATGGCAACTTACTACTTCGATTCGGATTTGGGCTTGGGCTTGGAGCGAGCTTCTTACTTTTTTTATTATACCCTTTTTTTGGTCACGATGAACGCGGCGGCATGGGAAGCGAGAGAGATGGTACTTCACAGTACAGACACTGGCATGGACGGCACAACTACATTAATTTTTTTTTGTCATAATATTTGGTTTTTAGCGAGCGAAGCGAAGCGGCATTGGATGGTTTTGGGACCAAAAGCATTGGGATGGGCGGAAAGCAGCTGGATACTGAGGTGTCGCTGATGGGAGGGGGGAGCGGTGTAGATAGTATAGCTTAGGATAGGATAGGATAGTTAATATGATACCCCATATATTTATATATATCTTCGCTTGTGTTTCGTTCGAGTTGTGATGAATTTGTCTTGGTGCTTCCGGGGTGTAGATGGGATTTTCAGTCTCAACCTCTCACCCTCTCATCCTCCCACATCTACCCACAGCTACTCTTCCTACGTCCGGGCTCTCTCCTCCCCGCTCGAGGCACATTATAAAGCCCCCCCCACCATCTTTTCATTTTCCTTTGTTTATCATCTGACAACGATGTCATCTGGCAAGAAGAACCCAGGTTCCCGCGGGCCCGAGGCAATAGCCGTGCTTCCGATCTACAACTCACGCTTGGTACTTGTCGAGCTATATTGTGGGTAGGGAGCGAGGGGAAGGATTCCTGCTGTCGCGGATTCTTGCTGTGGTGCGGATTCTTGCTGTTGCGAATTCTTGTTGTCACGGATTTTTGCTGTCGACATTTCTCGCCGTTACTAGTTCTCACCGTCCCACTACAGCCCCCCTCACTGCCTCGCTCCTTCCGCCCCCTCACTCCCTCGCTGCGTTGCTGCCATCTAACCTACGTAGATGGCAGTAGCGGCCCCATTGTTTGCAATGTCTTGTCGTGCAGTATTGATCCTTGTCCCTCGGCGTCATGGCGGATATAGAGAAGTGGAGGGGGTCGCGATGAGGGATTGGAAGAGCGCGGAATGGGAAGGAAGATGGGTTGTTCTGCGGGTTTGACGGAGATGAAGTGGGAAGATAGCCTCTTATGGCCGCGCTTTGTACTTATCAAACTGTGTCGTAGATGCAATACTGTGAGCTGCACCGACAGGCGTTCCTAGCTCAATCAAGACGTGGTGGGTATCACCAAGATCAGCATCAGAAGGATGGGTGCAAGGGAGAAAATCACGGCGTTTAAGACTTCGGTCCTTTCACCAGAGGCGCGTATGACAACAGCGCGAGTAAAGATACTGAGGGAGAACCGAAAGAGATTAGACTGTTAGTTCCAAGTCACAGTCACAACTGGTTGGTTACATATCAGAGCGCAACCCGCTGCTCAGTTTCGCTTTTCTTGCCGTCGCCTTTTCTGCCACTGTCTGTCGCCTTTTCTTACCACCAGCATTTCTCACCGCTACATTTTCTCACTACCTCTTTCCCCGCAGAGGATACCCCATTCCAATTTCCATGTTGTTGCCGATTTCTTGTTTGCCTCCAGCGCCTCCCGATCTCTCGTCTCTCTCGTCGGCCTCCACTCCAACTTCATTTCAAGCTTGTTTGCGTCTGATTCCCCTTCCAGCTACCCCCATATATATATATCTTGGTTGCGTCATTGGGCCTTATTCCTATAGACTCCAACCCAAGGTGGAGTCAATCCTCCTTATCTAGTAACTCTAATGCAGCCGATAGTATCTCCCTACCCAGACCGTTAGTAGACTTCTGTGCAAGTTCAGGGCAGACAACTCACTTCATGAGCGCAGCAATACGTTGACAAATTATACCCCTGGCAGACCTCTACAAATTCGTCATAGCCCTCTGGTACTAGGAAGGCTGGAAAAGGGGGTTAGTGACGAAAAATTGTAAGGGGTGGTGTTGTAAACGTCGTGTGCAAGAATTCTTCACATAATCATCGCAACAAGACGGGGCATAGCCAGGGCCAAGTTTGGAGGGACAGGTATATTCCGCTAGAGCAGGTGTAAGGAGGGCAGCAGCGGCTGCGAATAGGACGTTAACACGCATGGTAGTAGGATAGGAATAGACTTTAATATGTAGTTTAGAACAGAGGGGTTAATGATGCAGTAGATGTATGTAGGGAGAGGAGAGGGGATTTATATACTAATATTTGCATTTACCAGGGGAGTTGTCTTGAGGCTATTCATTGCTGCTATATAATTTAAGACACTATGTAAAACATTGTCTTATAATCCAGTCTCATCTCAGCTTGCACGTAACAATTAATGACGCTACAGGCAACAGCACCATTGAGACTATTGTCTACAAGGCTGGGTCTGTCGGCATAGACGCCAGCGAAGTCGCCGCCCTCGTTGTAATATTCATATTTAAGCCCACCGCTGAGCGCAGCAAATCCGTCTCCGCCACCGAATATACATCATCAATACTCCACATCCTCCACTATTGCCTCGTTTGCATCCTCCGCCATGTTGATACAGCTCATTTCGTACGGCAGCTGGAACTGGGTTAGGTTCTGCGGTGTCTTTTGTCGCCGTTTCCTTTTCTTGCCGTCGGCGACGTTTCTTGTCGTTTCAGTTTCCCACCGCCTCCATTCCCTCTGTTAGCCACAGCCACCCTTTCTCAGAACCTCACATTATTGGTATAATTCCCCCAATTGTTGCGATGCTGGGGCACGTATCGAATACCGGAAGCACAATGTATGTGTTGAAGTCTTCTAACAACAGATCGCCCGGGAAAATGGTTTTTAACTGATCAACGCAGCAAATGAGCCATCACCAGCTATTTTAATTGATGGCTAGGAATAGGGAGCTCCGCTATACTCTAGCTTGGTTTCTCGACTTCAGCCATGCCAACTTACCATTGAGATTCTGATGGGATGCCTGGGGCGAGACGGGGCCAGGTCTCAGTTACTCTCTTAGCCTTGCATTTTCTCAATTCCCACCGTCGATTTACTCCTTCCCTCTCTCCCCCCCTTTTCGTTTGCACTCCTTAGTTTTGTCTTCTTCACCTTTCTTAGCCCCTACCCCATGCCCCTCTGTGCTCGGCGACTTTGAGATGATCGTTTTCGGCACGGACGCAGCTGAGGAGATCACCCAAGCTGTCCAGGAGGTAAAATCATCAAGAGAGGGAGAGAAGTGCTCCAAGAATGTTATATAAGACATTACATATGATAAATCACAGAAGAGACCAACCCATCCATTCAGTTTTAGCCTCTGGTTTTATTGACGTTGTTACCGGAAGCTACTTCTTTCATCTCTTTATCTCCCACCCATTCCCATTGTTACCGGAAGCCATTTCTTTCATCCCTTTGTCCCCCCCTCATTCATGTGCAGATGTCCCAACTAGCGAACTCCCCCTTATATAAAGGTCAACAAGACAGTAAGATACAAAACAGGGCCTATGGCTTAGCGGTCACAACCCTCACTAAAGCAAACAACCATCTTCTCGGATTTGCGGGTTCGAGGCACCACGGGGTGGATTTTTCACCATACACGTTGTCTGGTTTTTTTGCCTTTTGAATTTTGGATCCTAATGGGTTGGCAGAAACTCACATTTCCAACTGTATGCTGGAGAATGCATGGCGTGTGTCTTGGGCTCTTCCTATATATATTTTTTTCATCCTACGTACTTGCGTCTTGTCCTTGCTGTCGCCTTTCTTTCCACGTCCAGGGGTATATTGTGTATATCTGGTTGATACGGACGNGGGTTTGGCCCCTCGTGGCGCCAGTGGTCCACGGTATTAGACTTTGTTGAGGCATATGCGAGCGTCGGTGACTTCTCTGATGACATAGCCTCTCGAATCGATACCGTCCGCCATACCGCCAAGACAAACAGACAGACAAAAGGGCTGGAGATGGAGTAGGTAACCAGTCAGTCGGCTTCTGGATATACGCGTACTATAAACTGTCTTACATTCTCACTGTCACCCACCCTTTCTTACCACGGCCATTTTCTGCTGTCACCGTTTCTCTCTCGCCGTCTCCTTCTGCACCATGTATGAGGAAGAAAACCCAAGCTTTTCTATTTCAGCAACAGCGTGCGCTAGTGGTCCGGGGGGCTAGGGGAGGGGCGCAGTTTCTTTCTCTGATATTTAAGGAAGCAAAGGAAGCTCAGAGAGTAACGAACCTGAGGGGTATATATATAAGAGAAGAAATAAAAATGATTCCACTATTGCATCTTTATAGACTCTCCCTTGTAATAGGGTCTTTGCCATTTCTGTGACAGCTTTAAAGTCGAGAAAGGCATTCAGTAACCCTTTGACCTCGTAGGGGAGAGGCGTAACACTGGGTGCAAAAAATAGACCCTAAGAGCTGCGATCAAAAGGTTAGAACCTAACGAGTGTAGTCACCATCTCGCATATTCTAGCAAGGAATGTAAGGAAATTGCAGAAAGGAAATGCAAACGAGATTTGGACACCCAAGGATTCAAGAACAAGCAACTGATAATCACGTTGTCGGTCAAAAAACATGTGAGACCCAGTCCGATATGTAGTGGAAATATTCCAACGAGAAATGTTATTTTAGTTAACTTCTGTTGCGAAATAACCCTTTCTTGATGCTACCCAACCTAAGCCCACGTCGCAGACACAGGCAGTCTATCGATAGACACCTACCCCATATGCGCTTAGTTGATCTCCTCAATCTTGCTGTCGGAGGACTTTGCCTTGTCACCTCCCTCCTGCTCCTCGGGCGCGGGGAGCTCATCATCCTCTCCCTCATCGCCCATATCGCCCATTCCTCCTGCTCCTCCCATCGCGCCGAGCTTGGAGAAATCAATGCCGCCAAAGTCGCCGCCGCCACCGCCCATGCCGCTCATCATGGAGGCCATGTCCATGCCACCCATTCCTCCTGCGCCACCTGGCATACCGCCCATGCCTCCTATGACTCGTTAGATGTGATATGATACGATGAACGGGATTGCTTACCTGGTGGCATACCGCCCATTCCGCCGAGGTCCTCCTCTGGTGCCTCCTCTTGCTCATCCTCATCAACCCACTGTGAATGTCAGTACTTATACACTGCTTATTGTCGCATGCTAAACGTACCTTGTCGAAGTCAGTCTTCAGGTAGTGGACCTTCTTTGAGTCCTTGAGAAGTCTTGGCCAGAACTCCTCCTTGGCCTCCTTCTTCCTGAGCACCAGCTCGACGTTCTTGGAGGTGTGGTTGATCTTGCTGTTGTCGACATCGATCTCGGCGAAGAGCTCGAGCTCAACGTGGTACGACTTCTTGAGGCTGTCGGACTTGCCGCTGAAGGTGAGGCCGGTGGGCTTGAGGTCAAGCTTGAGGTCTTCGGGCTTGCAATCAGGCACGGAGATGGTGAGGTAGATGTAGTTCTTCTCTGCCTCGGTTGCGTTTGACCGCTGGGCCCAGAGGACTGTGGATTGTTAGTGATTGCTCTTGATGTGACCTCAATCTGTGATGGGATTGTGGCACGACCGCGGCTCGATGGAGGCGCATCGTCTTTGTAGCCTTGAGGTCTTCAACCAGCGATTGGGAGGGGTTAACTCACCCTCTGGGGTTACTGTAGTGGTAGACATTATATAATAAGTAGAATTGAAGTCAAAAATATGAGCTTCTTGTATTCAGCTTATGTGTAGTTGAGATGGAATTCAGATGTTTCGTCTGTTTGTAGAGAGTCCAGACCAGAAAGTCGCTTGCGAGACGTATTTGAGGTTGTGCGGCGCTTGACGCCAGACGAGGCTGAGGTGGAGAAAAGAAAGAAGGCCAACGAATCTTGGAGAATTGCCCACAAGGCTCCCAAGTTTAGAAATCAGGTCACAACAGGTTATCAATTGGACGATTCACGATTAAATAATTATTTCTATATTCAGGTCCCATCTATTCATTCCGTACAGCGATACATTGTTTACAATTTATTTATAATTTAATTAAGCTGTGCCTGTAGGAAATGATTCAACTCTAATCATGACCCCACCCAGTCGCTATTAAAAGCTACCACACGTCACTGATTGGCGATGGTTGAGCCTCAAGTGACCTCGAACACTGTCAATCAAAGCAACTCACCATAGTCGCCGCCAAAGTCATTCACACAACGGCGCATGAACAAGCTCTATCAGCAATTAGAGTAATAGCTGGCGACAGCTCATAGCCTCTATTTCGAACCAGTGACCTTTCATCACCATGGAGACCATCAGGTCTGTCTTCTTCAAGCCGGACCCGCAGGCCCAGGTAGGTACCACCCCGCCATCGTCGGCCCAAATGACAGACTGTCTGACACCTTGCAGGTCCGCAAGTGCAACCAGCTCATCCGCGCAAACACACGTAAACTCGATCGCGACATTGCGCAACTTAAGACTGTCGAGAATAAGACAAAAGACCTCATCCGCCAAGCATCGCGGCGAGCGCAGCGCAACCCCGCACAGGCGAAGCAAGCGAGCGCGGAGACGAGAGTCTTCGCGCGGGAACTGATACGGGCGAGGAAAACTACGAGTCGGCTGATTACGAGCAAGGCACAACTACAGAGTGTGTCGATGCAGGTATCGGAGGCCTTTGCGACAAAGAAGATTGAGGGGAGTCTACGCGCTAGCACGGGGATCATGAAGGATGTGAATCATCTTATTAGGCTACCAGAGCTGATGGGCACGATGCAGGAGCTTAGCCGGGAGCTAGTGAAGGCGGGAGTCATCGAAGAGATGAGCGCGGATATGCTACCGGAGGTTAGCCTCGACGAAGATGATGAGGAGGAGGCTGAGAGCGAAGTGGACAAGGTACTGGGCGAGATCTTGAAGGACAAAATGGAAAAGGTTGGCGCCACGCCAGTGGAGGCGGCACCATCCGTACCGGTCGAGGAGGAAGAGGAGGAGGAAGATGCAGAGGAGATGCTCAGTCAGATGAGAGGCCGGCTGGAAGCACTGAAGAGCTAACACTAGAACTCTGGCCGATATTATATGTTAGAGCGGGCTTTATGGCGTTTAACTTGGGGCTGGGCGCATTTATTTCAGTTTCTTTGTCTCCAGTACTACCTTCAAACTTCGTCAGTATTGTGTTGTTGTGCTGCCATGACAGATTGCGCTACCAGAGATAGCTCGGCGCCGGCGAGGTCAATTTGGGCTGGAGGGGGGAGCTAGCTGGCGCCGTTCCAACATCGACCCATTGAGGGTTCGACTTTCTAGTGAGTCTTATAGTGGTAGGCGAATTCTCATATGGACGGATTCTCATATGGACCAACTTACATACGTCTGAGAAGGGTGTATGTATTCGTCCCTTCCTCTCGCTCTTTCCTTCCCTCCTTCCTTCCTTTTTTCTTTCTCACCCAAAATTATCACACGCTCATCTTGGTTTCAAACCCTTGGAATCTTCGGGTTTGAGCAAACTTCCTGTCGTATTCTCTTTTATAGAGTACTCACAGTTACCGCCGGCCCAGCTTCTAGCTTATACACCCAGCCAAGACCGGCACTTTTGTCACTATGCGTTCCTCGATCGTCGCAGCGGCGGTGCTCATCGCACCAGCTCTGATCGGTGCTCGTCCGCTGGCGGCTCCAGGTACGAAAATGGTTCTCAACCCCGATACATACTCTCCTCCGCAGTTTTCTGGCGCTCCCATGCCAGCCGAACATACTTCACCCCACCACTTCGCCGACGGGGTGACCGATGAAGACTTGAAAAGGATGATGCGAGGCCATGATAAGACCTTGGCTACCCCCAAGGAAGAAATCATTGTTCATCCCTATCGTCCATTTGCAGATCCCGCCAAGGATAGAGACCGTGAGCATTTCGAACTCTTCGAGAAGGTCCATCCGAGAGATTTTAGCCAGAATATGAGAAACACCGATAACACGGAAAGGCCTCACCCCGATGACCATCACTTGGGTCCAAAGATCGGGACCCCAAAGAATGCAAGAGCCACCGACTACACTAAAATACTTCCACACCCGAATGGCCATCTCCTATCCCCGAAGATTGGCACTCCCATTAATGCGAGAGCTATCGACAACATCGAAAGGCCTCATCCAAACGATCATCACTTGGGCCCCAAGATTGGCACTCCCAAGAATTCCAGAGTCATCGATATCACTGAAAGACCTCACCCGAATGACCACCACCTTGGTCCGAAGATTGGCACTCCCAAGAATGCGAGAGCCATCGATGGCACTGAAAAGCTTCCACGCCCGAATGGTAACTTCCTTCCGCCGAAGATTGGCACTCCCATCAACGTGAGAGCCATCCATGGCACCGAAAGACTTACGCGCCCGGATGGCTTGCTCGAAACCCCTTCGTGGGGCGGTCCCGTCGGCACCCCAATCGACACTCCCATCAGCGAGATATCCATCGAGGACGAGGACATCGAAAGGCCTCACCCGAATGATCACCACTTGGGTCCGATGATTGGCTCCCAAATCAATGCAAGAGCCGTCAACAATGCTGAGAGACCTCCTCACCCGAATGACCACCACCTAGGTCCGAAGATTGGGACTCCCATCAACGCGAAGCGTGAAGAATCGGAAGAGTCAGAAGAGTTTGGTGACCTTGAAGAAATACCAGTGGATCTTCCTATCTCCTCGGATTATTATCCAGATTATGATCCTGAAGAATTTGATGATCCTGAGGAAATACCAGTTGACCTTCCTATCTCCATGGATTATTATCCGGATTATGATCCTGAGGAATTTGATGACCTCGAGGAAATGCCAGTGGACCTTCCTATTATCTCAGATTATTATCCCGAGTCTTCGGATTATGAGGATTCCAGATATATTCCTGCAACGCCTGGTGACAGAAATGTCGGCCGTCCGGGTCGGCTTGCCGGACCTCCTTATCCTTGTGCCGGACCGGTACACTTCAATGGAACTGGCTTTAACAGCACCATCAACGGGACTGCCTTTAACAACACCATCAACGGGACTGCCTCTAACAACGCCACAAATATCACCACCGAAGCTATCAACTGCTCTGAGAGGCCCGCCAGCGACTCTAAGGAACCTGCCGAGCCAGCTTTGAAGCGCAGGGGTCAAGGACACTCTGGTGCTCTGCCGGAAGTCATACAGTCTTTCGAAAACCAACGAAAGCAACAAGCTCAGAAAGCAGCACAAAATCAAGCCGCCAAGGATAAGGCTTCCAAGGAAAAGGCTGATAAAGAGAAAGCAAACCTGGAAAGAAAAGCTAGAGAGAAAGAGAGCAAGGAGAAGAATCGTGGCTCTTCTGACAAGAACCGCCCTAACAAATCCAGTCCTAATATTATGGACCACGCCCCGGAGATATTTGAATACTTCAAAGATCCGTTTAATAAGCCGTTTCCCTATGACGATGATAAAGAGTTTTCCGAATTCTTCAAAAATCTCGACAAGCTCAGACACCCGCTTTACTGGGCTCCTGGAGGCGACAAAACCGAACACCCAAAACAAGAGCCCGGCCACGAATGGCCTGAAAAACCCCGTCCGAAGACCACTTACGAAGAAAAGGGGGGGTTTTACCAGGGTGATGGCTGGAAGACTGACTACTGGCAGAAAGGCGTCGGGATCCAGCAGCCGAGAGTGCCAGAGGCGCGCCGGCCATACTGGACTGAAGGAAATCCAGTGTATTAGGAGACAACAAATTGGATAGCAAGACAGGATTTGCTCTTTGGAATTGTTGCATTTTGGATTTTTATTTGGGACTTGGTTCAATATCTGGAATATTGGTACTTCACTGTCCAGTGCTTACTTTGATTTTGGGATTGTTGCGTTTTGGATTTTCATTTGGGACTTGGTTTAATATACGGAATACTGGCACTTCAGTGCCCGGCGCTTATATGGTACTGCACGATGCTTTTGAGAGGGATCTGCAACTAGAGATTCTATGGTGCTCATATTGAGGCTCAGAAGCCTCCCCGGTCTGGTTATTACTGTACTTCGTTAGTTTAATATACAATCTTAAACAACTGATGTCTTTCGTAGTTTTAAGGCTTCGGTGCATATTGAGTCACGACATATGTTTAGAAAGAGGCAAGTATATGTGTAGTGTACGGCTGTGTACGAAGAGCATTCTGCTCCCCACAAGTACATCATCATTTCATCTATGTGAATGAGCGTCAATGCTGGCCTCGCTGGCCTATCGCTTGAGAGCTTCGACAAAGCCAATGATCCATCCTATCATGACCAAAATTCCTGTCGAAACCATTAAACCCAAGACAAAACCCGTCCCGTACCCACTGCTTTACACCTCGCGCAAAAAAACCACTTTTAAGATGCCGACGGTTCGGCCCCCTCGTCTGAGCCGTCGCCGGTGTCATTAGATCCTTCGTCTACCAGCCGGCTCGCTGCGGGGCCGCCTGCAGCCTCTATCCGATCAGCCTCTTTCCTCGCCCTTATAGCCTCGGTCTCCAGGCGCAGTTTCTCCAAGTTCCATGCGTCATCGTCTTCGCCTCCTTCATCCTCATCGATATCCTGCTTCCAGTCACCCTTCTCGAACATAGCACGACCAGTTGCCTCCTTCTGCTCGCGTGCCTGCTGCTCGGCCGCCTTCTTGTCCATGCGCTCCGCCTTCCACTTGGCGAACGTCTCGGGTGTAACGGGTGTCAGAGTTCCCGTCAGCTTATGTCGTTCGCTCTCTAAGAAGTCCTCGAGCGTGAGGGTCTTGAGTGGAGATTTGTCCATAAGAGCCTTCTCAGCTGCGCGTTGCTCCTTGGTCTTCAATATAAATCTAGGAAATAGTCAGCTTGTGCTCAATGTGTGGATTAACTTGTGTGTGTGCATACCCAGGTGGCAACTTGTGTTGGTACATGCACTTATCTCCGTTCGGGCAATTCCAGAACCAACCGTATTTTCCTTCCTCGATGGCCTCGATAAAGAACTTGCAGACCTTATCAGTCGTTGTCTTCTGGTTCCCCTTCTTCGATAAAACGACGGACTTCAGTTTCTCCTCGTCCCAATCTGCCGAAGTCTCCTCCTTCTTTGCCTTCTCTTCTTCCTCTCGCGAATCTTGATATAAATCTTTCTTCTCCGTCTTGCGCTCGACAGCTAAGTCGTGCGAGAATTTGCACTTCTTTCCCTTTTCGCAATGTCCCTTCTTGTAAAACTGGCACAGAACAGTCTTGGGATCCACGCCAAATGCTACTTTCTGGACTTGCAAAGGCTTGAACAACTCCATTGTCTCCTTCTGCGCCGCCAGAGAGGCAGCCTTGTCCCTCTCCGCCTGGGCTTTCTCTGCCGCCTTCTTCTTCTCTTCTGGGGTTCCGCCAGCCTTTGCAGACTGTGTCATCTGTGCGATTTGCCTTTGTGTCTGGGCCCCCTTCTTGTTTTTCATTCCGAAGGTCCTGTCCTCCACCATCTTCGTGGCCGAAGGCTTCTTGCCCCCGCCCTGCTTTTCTTGCTTCTTTGGCGGCATTTTGGCGGTGGGCTGTACGTTAAAGAGGATTTAAAGTCTATGCGCAGGGGGTGATCGGATCGACGTAGGCGATACTCGTGATCCCCTTCTTATAGATTTTGAATGAGTGTGTGGTCGCGTGCGCTCGTTCCCAAAAGTGATGTCGCCTGCTGGAAAATCATGGTCTTGAATATTAATTGGTGGGGTTGATATTGCTGCCTGAGGCATCGACATTATTCATGACCTTGATGGCAACACTTGCGACGTACCTGGCCTCAACGTCCAATGCCAGCTTCCAACGAATTAAGCCGTCACCAATTAGTTGATACAAGGAAGCCCGGTGGTTATTGAAATAAAAGTGAATATATTATTCCCTCTAAACAATCCAGTACTAAATAATATGTATAGATCCTGTTCAATTCTCCTCGCCGTTCCCCTCGCCGACCGCAACAACCTTCATTCCGCCCAGCCATTTCTTGGTTCGAGCCGCAAAGATGATCTCCGACGATGAACTATACGCGCTCGCCATCTTTCTCGGCTCTGCAGCAATGCTGATGATTGTCCTTTATCACTTTCTCGAGGCCAACTCCGTCGAAGACGTCGATGCCAAGACAGGCGCCCCCGTCGCGGAAGCCACATCAGGCTCGAAAGCCAAGTCAGCCATCCAATAGAAGGGGGATTGTTGTATATGAACGGCGGCAAATGATGAAGGCGTCTAGTATGATATGCGCCAAGAAATCATCTGAGAGTCGTGTGAGATTAGAAGCATTCTTGGGACGGGTTACCACGGCGTTACGGCATACTGCGGGCGATTATTGAGCGTCTGTCTATAAAGTTTGATAACCTGCAGATTTGTAGGAATTGGCTGGGCAAAAATATATGGAATCCGACTTGTGAAGTTACAAAGACGTCGGAGCAGCGGCCTCGAAGACCTGAATCAAGGACCTTCCTGCGAAAAGAATAACGCATCGCATGGATAGCTGCATACATTGTACCAGTAGCTGTATTATTCAATCTTCAAGTTGTCTATGAATAAGACGTTTCAACTATTCAGTTGAAGTAATATCATTGGTCCACGTTCTGGTGATGGCGACGGCGATGTGAGTCCCCTTTTGTGCCAAATCAGGCCTAGCGCCGTGTACCCAACGACGCGAAACTGGACAGACGCCTGCCTACGATCCTCTCTTCCTTCTCTTCATCCATCACAAACCACTTCAATAATACAAACAACTCCTTCTATTCTCATCGACACCGCATCAGCGCTCCTTCAAGCCAAGATATTTACTGTACTTCAGCCAACTTCGAAAGTAACAGACCTTTAATTGCCACTTCTTTGCCACGCCGAGACCAACTACACTTTACAGTCGGTCAAACGGATTACTTCAAGAGTCAGCACTGCCCCATCGCGACTCGAACTTCCTTCATCTAGCGATCATCTCGCATTTATCGTCGTTCCGACCTGACAGTACTTCCACACCTCCAGTCTCCCTTCAAAACAAGACAAAAACAATCAAAATGGCCACCAAGCTCGACCAGTCTTTGGATGAGATCATGACCAACACTGGTGGTGCCCGCGGTGGTGCCCGTGGTGGCGCAAGACGCGGAAGAGGCCAACGCCAGCCTCGCCGATCAACCGGAGCCCCTGCCCCTGTCGGAGGCATCTCCAAGAACACTCGCCCCCCGAAGGGCGCAGTCAAGGCCACTCCAACGGGCCCCGCCATTCACAGAGATAGCAAGATTGTCGTCAGCAATTTGGTAAGTCCCGTCATGCTCCATACGTGGAACGTACCAGTATTAACAATAAAACAGCCAAGAGATGTAGACGAGACGCAGATTAAGGTATGTTACCGATGAGGCTGCTCAAGCCTTTGGATTTTTTCCCGAAAGTGCACGATCATCGAACAAATTACGACGGTTTATCGCAAGAGCATCCATATGGTGGCATTTCATATGCTGGACTTTGTCCAACAAGACTCCTCTTTGAACGTACAGCTCGCCTTCCAGGCTTGAGCATAGTACAAAAGAGTTGAGCATCAGTCTAGCATCAAGCTGTATCTCAAGAGGTAGCCTGGCAAGCACCCAAAACACGAGTGCAGTGCAGACTTTTATGTGGTGGCAGCATCAAAGGACATCGTGCTCAATGCGCCTTTCCTGATGCGTAAATGATAGAACTCAAGCATGAGATCAAGAACTTCAGCGAGAGAGATCGCAGCAGTGAGCATGCACAGCACACCACAGCACAGTTATACAATATTTCGGTACCCGGATTATTATTAGACGAAGCAAGTCTACTTTCGAAACAAGAGCAAGATCACTTCAAGCGATCAATCGATCTCTGGGCATGTTCTCACTGGTCATGGCCCCCGACTTGGATGCTATGATGTTACAATATGGCATCTCGACAAGCACATTTTTGTCGCCACCACTTCGGTATCACAGCTGGCGGACTCCGCTGGTGTAAATTCACGAACGAGCGACCCAAACAACGGCAGCCTGGACACTGGTGATCGCAACCCTTCCGGCTATTGATGTACTAACTACTATACTAATGCTGCCTGCTCACTGCTTGCTGCGAACTTGCTGCTGCAAATGATCTTTTGTTCGACTTGCGGCTCATTGACTTTACCGTGGATTGCCTTTCATTTGCCGATGACGACAACGCGATGTCTACCAGCGAACTTTTAGACGATTACCATATGACTAACGTTCACGTTTTACCTATTAGGAATACTTCGCCAAGTCAGTCGGATCAGTCAAGAAGGTGGACATCTCATATGGGCCGAATGGCCAGAGCCGCGGAATTGCCAACATCGTCTTCCACAAGAACGACGGAGCAAGCAAGGCCGTTGCGGCTCTCAATGGATTACTCGTGGACGGAAGGCCAATGAAGGTAAGCTTATATCGTCCTCACATTTTGGAATATCACTTAACCATTATCAGATCGAGGTTCTCGTTGATGCCTCCCAGGCTCCAGCTATTGTTGCACCAAAAGGATTAGGCGATCGTATTGCGTAAGTCATCAGCCTGTTATACGGAGTATGTTCTGTGTACTAACATGTTGTAATAGCCAGCCGAAGGCTCAGCCAAAGTCAGCCGCCGTAACCAAGGCTGGTGCAAACCAAGCTGCAGCTTCTACTCGTGGCAAGGCTGGCAAGAGGGGCCGAGGAGGCCGCGCCCGCCCTGCTCGCCCTGCCAAGAAGACCGCCGAGGAGTTGGATTCTGAGATGGCCGATTATTTCGACGCAACTGCCGCACCAGCGGAAGCCGCACCTGCCGCTGCCAACGGCGATGCTCCGATGGACGATGAAATCCTGTGAATTGCCTAATGGCTTATGGATACACGCTTGTATTTCCCGCAGGCGATACCGATTGGCATTAGCATATGTCAGCTGATTTCCCTATCCTCGTTCCGGATTTCGCAAGGTCGCACAGCATCAAATAACACCAAATTCCAAAAACACGCGTCAACTGCATCAACCTGTTCTGTTGTTTTCTCTGGCTTGGACGGCACTTGGAATCATTAGGGGTATCGTGCGATTTTATGCAACCCACTTCTACAACAGAGTTCTCCTTTCAAATGTATACCAAGATTAATAATTCAAACGTGTCGACCCAACCCAGTTTTTTCTATCACAAGTGATTTCTATGAGTCCAAATGCTAGTATTAGTCCCCATCTCCGTGTATAAATTACCTATGATGCCAAGGCGGCTCAGTTCCCACCGTGGAAATATGCCACATCAGGCTTAATGCCGCATTGTCGTTAATTGTCGTTGTTCTGTCTGGACCACGACCTATAGATTCTGATCATGGCGAATGATCCAATTGCCGCGGTATGTTGAGCGTTAGTCGACGACTTAAGAGTACTTAATATGGAAGCAGATCCGGCGCAGGGGTGGTCATCGGATCGACGGTAAATGATCCTCGGTCCTAAGATTCTCCATGGTGTCTCAGTCCATTAATATAGATGTTCCATCAAACAAACACCAGAACGCTTGTCACAATTTACCCAGCCGTCCAGTCAATATGCATAATATATGAGATTTCCCCGCCCTCGGAGCCACGGCAAGCTTCACGTGGCTACCATGCCGTTGAAGCCGCCATAGTTGGCGTGACCTTGGGGAAGCTAAGTTAGCTCTCACCAGCACTATACCATGCCCCTTGGGAGCAGATATATATAGGATTGTAATCCTTTGGAATAGGTGAGTGTTGATCTTCGATCGCCGGTTTTACTTTCTATATTCAAAATGCGGCTCCTCGTCCCGTTCAGCGCGTTGGTTTCCACTGTATTTGCTGCATATAAGTGTTAGTTAATGGCCAGGGATCTATCTGGGGATTCGCTAACTTTAGAAAGGGGACAATGTCAAGATTGGAGGAGGTGGAGGGTTTACTCCTGGAATAGTTTTCAGCCCGAAGACAAAGGGGCTCGCATATGCTAGGACAGACATTGGTGGACTGTATCGCTTGAACAGCGATGATAGTTGGACACCTCTCCTGGATATTGCAAATGACGCCACATGGTATGCCTCTACCTAGTCGATTGATGACCAGTTTCTAACAATTTAGGAACTACTGGGGAGTCAGTGCAGTGGCTGCCGATCCCGTCGACGCCAACACGGTCTATATTTCAGTTGGAACATACACAAACAGCTGGGACCCGAACAATGGTGCAATCCTGAAAAGTACCGACAAAGGCACCACCTGGGTCAAAACCGCTCTCCCATTCAAGCTTGGTGGTAACCAGCCTGGTCGAGGGATGGGCGAGCGTCTCGCCGTGGACCCTAACAATAACAAGATCGTCTATTTTGGAGCTCCAAGTGGACACGGCCTGTACAAAAGTACTGACTCGGGTGCATCGTTCTCAAAGGTGTCGAGTTTCACTGCAGTGGGCACATTCCGTCAGGACCCAACTGATACCTCTGGCTATCAGAGCGACATTGTGGGCGTAACTTCGGTTGTCTTCGACACTACTTCTGCCACTCTCAATGGAGCAACATCTACGATTTATGTGGCCACCGCAGATGTGACAGCATCTGTATATGTTTCTACAGATGCTGGTGCAACATGGAAAGCAGTTGCTGGCCAACCAACGGGGCGTTTCCCGCACCGAGTTAAGCTCTCAGTTTCGGAGAAACTCTTGTACTTTACGTACAACAACGTAGCTGGCCCATATGATGCCGGCGACGGGACCGTCTACAAGTACAGCCTCTCAACTGGACCATGGACGAATATTACGCCTGCGTGGCAAGCAACGAACAGCCTCGTGTTTGGTTACGGCGGCTTAGCTCTTGATGCCAACAATCCTGGAACCCTGATCGTTGCATCTGATAATCTGTGGTGGCCAGATGCACAGCTGTTCCGTAGCACCGATGCCGGTGCGTCCTGGGTAACTATCTGGGACTGGGATGCAAACCACTACACATATGATACCGACAAAGCCCCCTGGATCAATGCCTCTCGTACTGACGAGAAGGCGCTCGGGTGGATGATCGCGTCACTAGAGATTGACCCCTTTGATTCGGACCATTGGCTCTACGGCACTGGCCTCTCCATTTTCGGTGGCCATGACCTGACGAAGTGGCCAGCTGTTCATGTCGAGTCACTCGCTGACGGATTTGAGGAGACATCTGTCCAATCTCTTATTTGCCCTCCCGGAGGAGCACCCCTTCTGTCCGGAATTGGCGACATCTGCGGCTTTAGACATGAGAGTATCACCGTGTCACCGGCCATCAACTTCGCCAATCCTTATTATCCAACTACACCAGACCTTGACTTCGCAGGTCAGAAGCCGCAGAGTATCGTCCGAATTGGGAACGACGGCTCAACAGACGTAAGTCAAATGGCCTTATCGACTGATGGGGGCAAGACCTGGAGCCCGGCCACTGTTTCGTCAACAAGTCTCTGCTGCGGCAAGGTCGCTTATAGTGCCGACGCGTCGTCAATTCTTTGGGCGACTCCGTCTGGGAACTTCGTCTTCGTGAATGGAGTACAATCAGGCGTCGGAACTCTGCCAACGTCAGGCCTGCGCATAGCGTCTGACAAAGTGAACGCAAAGTATTTCTATGCTGCGGACGGGAATAGTTTCTATGTGTCCAAAGACGGCGGTTTGACATTCGCTGTCTCTGCCGCTCTTTCTAACAACGGAGCAAACTCCATCAAGGTTCACCCCACAGTGGCCGGCGACGTGTGGTTTTCGACATCTAGTGGAATGTACCACTCCACTGACTTCGGGGCCTCATTCACCAAGATTGCTTCAGTATCAGCGAGTTACGCCATTGCCCTTGGCAAAGGGACGGGCTCCTACCCAAACCTCTATGCCTTCCTAACCACAACCACTTCCGGAAGCAACATTCTCGCTTTGAGCACAGATAAGGGTGTTACGTGGACTCAGATCAATGATGCACAGCACGGGTTCGGTGCTGCCAGTGCGAACTGCCTGGCTGCCAGCTGGGACACAGTCGGCGAGGTCTACGTAGGCACGAATGGAAGGGGAATATTCTATGGGTTACCGTGAGTTGAGAGCCAATCTGTACTCTTCCTCATGTCCGTACTTTTCTAATCGTGCAAATAGGAGTGGTGGTAGTACTCCAACAACCGCAAACCCAACCTCCTCCACGACAACTTCCAAGTCCACGACCTCCACGTCCTCTAAGCCAGTGACCACTACGACTAACCCAGCAACCACCAACACATCCGCCAGCACCACTTCCACACCAACCCAGGTTGGGGGGACAATTCCAAAGTACGGACAATGTGGAGGAGAAAATTGGACTGGATCCGGGACCTGTATAGCGGGGTCTGCCTGCCAAGTCCAGAATCCGTTCTATTCACAGTGCTTGTAAACCTTAAATTGTGGCATTCCACATATTGTAGAGGAAATCATATGAAAGAGGGACGATGTTGGATGTGGGTCTGCTTCTGTACATATCGGAATGCTACAACCTGTTAGGCTCTCCCAATTTCCAAGACCACAAATATTTTGATATATATGAAGCGTGATTTGCCGAGATCGGCCCTCTATAAGTCATAAAATAAGTCACGTGATATATCTCCGCACCCCGCCGTTCGCCGTTGATGAACTCGGATATTCTTGTTTTGTATAAACAGTTACAATACCATGAGTGATTTACATTATAGTAATATACTGTAACCATGAGTGCGGTTCCAGTTTCTGGTGGGGCAAGCGGAGGAACGAACAGAGAACCCTCACATCTATCGTATGTTTTTTGCTTTTGCTTTTGCTTTTACCCCTCCATGATTTGCTGCGACTGACTTGGGCCAGATGTGAAAGGTGTCGCAGACGGAAGGTGAATTCCGCACGCCCTCTCCTCACTACAACATAATGCTTATTCGTAAAATTAGGTCAAATGTGATCGTACAAGGCCATGTAATCAATGCAAAAAGGCTGGTGCAGAATGCATCAATGCTGGTGGGGAAAAGAAACGGTAAAATCGAGTCTTGTCTCACCCGTCCTTGACGAACCAAGCAAGCTGATATGTTTTTTAGTCCAATATCCCGACTATATGTCGAGGCTCTGGAGGGCCAAATTGCTTCTCTGGAGCTCTTTATTATGAACCTTACGGCTGCTAGCTCCTCGGAAAGAGACGTAATGCTCGCAAATTTCAAAGAGACATCTATGGAACATTTGCCACCCTTGCCGGCACTTGCAAAAGAGATCCCATTGGCACCACCACTCCCAAAAGGTCATCTTATGCGACTAAAGGAAGGTAGTGCTGACCAGTTTTACGGCGAGACATCTTTCTTCCAAATTAACCCCTCTGGGGCAGATGATGCCGACGCAGGCTTTAGCGTCATGGCTGCCACGCCTCCAGTCAAAGTCAAGCCAGAATCCCAATCACCTGAATCCCCTTTAGCTATTTCGCCCGAAGGGAACATTGTCGAACACAGCTTTAGTACGCCGTGGACGCCAATGTGCCAAAAGCTCATGGGAGTCTTCTTCGACCAACAATACTACTTCCATATGTGTATGTATCGAGAGTACTTTTTGAGGGATTATAAGGCGGGCGGAGGCCCATATTACTCCGATCTGCTGATGTATGCGATTTGTGCTATGGGCGCGCTGGCGAGCCCAGATGAGACCGTGAGGGACTTGAGCGCAGTTTTCTCAAATCGCGCCCAAGAATTACTATATGGCAGCGCCTTGGATAGCCCTGACCTAACCACGCTACAGGCACTGTTGCTACTGGGGCATAGGGATATTGGAAGAGGAAAGAGCTCGAGAGGTTGGGTTTTTACGGGTGAGTGGATCCCGTGATATAACAGATTATGAGGCTGACTGGATTAGGAATGGCATTTAGACTGGCGCAAGGCATGGGTTTGCACTTGGATCCTAGCCATTGGAATACTCCCCGGGATACCGACGTTGAACGAGAAATCTCCAGGCGGGCTTATTGGGCTGCATTTATCGCTGATAAGTCCGTCTTCTGGCTCTACCTCCCACAAGCATAATTCTAACATAGACCTAGGCAACTATCGCTCTATTTTGGCCGCCCACCCGCACTGTATCCGTCCGAATCTGACGTTCACAAGTCTAATCGACTCATCTACCCTCCAGATTGGGACTCTCTGCTCGATGACTACATCAAAAACAATACGACTCCTACGGAATACGAAGACGATTTGTCTTTCGTCGGTTCCTTTGTTCAGCAGGCCGAGCTGTGCAAGATCGTGCATCGCATGATTACCGAGGTATTCCAGAACCACAACGCCAAAGCCGATCCCAGTATTCTCGCAGCCAGCGCAAAGGGAATCCATGTTGCGCTCAGCAAGTGGTTGGCGGACTTGCCCGCACGCCTGCACTGGAACCAATGGAGCCGCGGGCCCGTCGCAGCATACATTCTTAATCTCCAGTGAGCATTTGCCCAGTTTCCACCCCTATTTCTCTTGAATCTCCGGCTAATATCATGCAGCATGTTCTTCCATACCGTAATGATTATTCTCCACCGCCCTCCCCGCCATTCTTCACTCGCCCACCTTGCCACCGTCACCGAAGATCTTGATATCTGCTCTTCGAGTCTAAACTCCATTCTACAACTTATGAAGGTCTACTCGAAGCACTACTCCTACTCCGCTTTACCAGTCACATTTATCCACACGTGCGCATCAGCCGCATCAATCGTACTCCTAAAGCGCTTTCTTTCGGCCAGCCCTCAGGGCTTACCAAGGAACAAGAGAGATATGCAAGAAACAGGCACTCAATTGGAGCAAATTAGCAAGGTGATTGACTCGATTGCAGAGACGTGGGATTCGGCGAAACAAATTCAGAAGGCCATATCCTCGGCAAGAGAAACAATCAGACTTGAAGATGAGGCAACAGTGGGTGGATTGGCTGAGCTGGGCGCCGGCGTAGATGTTACTCAGGGTATCTCAGGGGTCGGTTGGGACGAGAGTATGCGCTTTGACTGGGATGACCCGAGTCTTCAAATGGGGCCAATGTCGGTTGGAGGAGAAGGAGTGAAGTGGGAGGAGTTCAGTGGGGTTGGGATGGCAGGAGAATTCAGCGAGGGGTTGGGTGATTATGTCCAGGACTATGAAGCTCTTTTTGGTTTGCTTGGAGACGGAGGACATCCAGAGATTAACTTTGGCGATCCAGAAGACACACTGATTTAACGAGCTAGTTGATATGAATACATGTAAACAAAATGCTTATGCAGAAGTGAGTTGAGTTGTCAATGAGGGGTTCTAGCAAAGGGACCCGAGTGAACAGTCCTCAAGTTTGGGCCACATCATAGCAGCTATTAAGTCTATTTGTACCACCCAAAAGTTTAAGAGGGACTGTGTTTAGCCCAAGATTTATACAATCAATGCACATTAATAGAATCTATTCATTTGGCATAATCTTGATTTTTAGTAACTGCCGGACTGAACGTCGAAAATAGGGACAGTTCACTCGATTCCTGCACAAAGACAGTATCTCCACGTGACCGAAATTATGCGTCACGTGTGTATTTATTTGCTCTATGTGGGGAACTTGCTAAGTGTGCGAGACACATTTTGACTCGCTCGCTTAAGCTGACCCCTGTACGCACACAACTTTCTTCAATGTTCACGAAATCTCAATCCCCTCGATTTTCTTATTCACGACTCTACGACAACCAGTTTCATCACCAACCGCCAAGATGACGAAGATCAACAGCTGTATGTTACAATTAACTCTACTATTTGCATATATGCTATGCGCTTTAGAATCATGGAAACCAGACTGACCAAACCTCAGCCCTCCACTCCTCCCGCAGGAAGTCGCGCAAGTCGCACTTCAGCGCCCCATCCAGTGTTCGCCGCACTATCATGAGCGCCCCTCTCAGCAAGGAGCTCCGTGAGAAGTACAACGTAAGCATCTGGCGCCAACCAGTCCCAGGATCTATCTAACAGAATTTGTCAGGTGCGCTCGATCCCAATCCGCAAGGACGACGAGGTCACCATCGTCCGTGGATCCAACAAGGGCCGTGAGGGCAAGATCACCTCCGTCTACCGTCTCAAGTACATCGTTCACATCGAGCGTGTTGTCCGCGAGAAGTCCTCTGGACAGTCCGTCCCGCTCGGCATCCACCCCTCCAAGGTCGTCATCACCAAGCTCAAGCTTGACAAGGACCGTGAGGCCATCCTGGAGCGCATCAAGACCGGTCGCGAGATCAAGGAGAAGCTCAAGTCCAAGTCGGAGTAAATACTGGACTCGATTATAAAACAATAAAGGCAACGTGAAACTCGGTTATCGGAGCTTGGGAAATGGTGTTACGGGCATACTATATCGGGCTGATTCAGCAATTTTTGCGGCAGCAAATCGCCGGCAATGCGTTAGGCATGGGCTTTGGCGCAATTCAATCGATCAATGATATGGCCGTTTCACATCCACCGTGCTTGCACGTCTGGTTTATACTGTGAAATGCTCCATGGGAGTTATCCCGAAGTTGGCTTCGCGTTCAGCGCTGCTCGTCTGCTTCCCTCCATTGACCGCTCTGGTTCATTCCTCCCCTTCCCAATTTCTCTCATGCCTTCCTCCCTTGCCCAGTTCTTCTAATTTCTTTCGTCCTTTTCATCCCTCTCTGGCAATTTTTGCCTTGGCCCCTCGTTTACAACTCTATCTACCTGTAGATAGGGTTTCCCCTTCCGCGCCTGGTTAAGACCGCGACTTCTTTCCCCAACGGATTTCGCGGTAAAAAAATGGCGCAGAGTAACCCCTGTAGGGTGTTACTTCTTTATTGAAGTCCGCGCTATATCCTGCCTGCAGACCGCCCTTTAGACCCTACAGTCTATTAAGAGCGTCGGTTTGATGGTGCGAGACAGTAATCGTATGTCCACCGCTGAAGTAGTATTGAGAAAGCTAACTTGTAGATATGATGAATTGGTGTATTAGCTCGCTACTTCGTTATAAATAAGACTACAAAACTATCTGTCACTCATTCCGTCTCTGCCTTGCTCATTGGCTCTGATCACCACTTCTCAACGAATGGTCGAATGTCGATTTCCTGCGTCCATGCACTTCGAGGTTGGCTATGAAGCCAAAAGTAGGCATCCGCGATAGCGTCCGGCTGAATTGTACCATCCTCTTTACCTTCGTTCACCTTCCACCCCGACTCCTTAAGCCTAGGCGTTTCAATGACGCCATCGATAACCGCATGCGCAACATGCACACCCTGAGGGCCAAATTCTCTAGCAAGTGACTGTGCCGTAGCTCGCAACGCGAACTTGCCTGAGGCGAAGGAGGAGCATTGGGCAGAGCCCTTGAGCGATGCCGTGGCGCCGGTGATCAGCAAGCTCGGCGGGTTCGGGGCAGCCTCTTTGAGCGCCGCAGTCTCGAGGAGAAGTGGCAGGGTGCCGTGCGCGAAGTTGAAGAAGCCCCTGCCGCTAGCCTCAAAGCCCGCAGAGTACTCCTCCTCGGTCAGTTCCAAGAATGGCTTGCGGACGAACTTGCCGCCGACATTGTAGATGGCGGCTGCAAGGTTCTTGTTGGCGTTCTCCGTGGCGATGGTCTTGAGTGCCGAGGAGACGGAGGAGGCGGATGATACGTCAGTGCTGATGCCTACTGCATTGCGGCCGCTGGCCTTGATCTCGCTGACGATCGAGTCGTAGGACTCAGGTGTGCGAGCGAGGAGGTAGACAGTGGGGTACGCAGCGGAGAATTTGAGCGCAAGGGAGCGTCCTGGTTGTTTGTCAGAGAGTTCGGATAACTAACTGGCAGATGGGAAGGATATCACACCTGTGCCACCACCAACACCCGCAATGATAGCATATAAGTTAGAGGCCGCCATGGTGTAAGAAGGTTTGGATATCACTAAGAGTTTATGGTTGTAAGTCGCGTTTGATCTAACAGTAGCACAAGCTTGTAAGTGGAGAGTTGGAATCAGATCTTTGCATTAACGTAGGTGCTCTCGGTTTATATACAGCAGGTTATAAGGTCTCATTGATTATCAATGAACATAGCATCAATATTAAGTAGCTATGGTGTCATAACGAATGGTTAGCTTGCTCGTCGTCGGGACTCCGGGTTATGGCGGGGTGCGGCTTAATAATCTCGGGAGGGGGGGTGTTTACTAATCAATTCATGGTGTATTGTATGATTTTCAACTTTTGTATAACAATGTTTTATTAGAGACGTTCTAGAGATCTAGATTATAAGGCGACGGCCTCAATAAGTTGCCGATCTAATTCGCCTTTTGGTCTTGAGAATGGGACGCTGTAGCCTTCAGTTTAACCCGTAGATGATAGCTTGAGAATATTAATATACTGCTTTATTGATTGAACCCAAAGGGCGTATCTGCATACAGAATACCATTCCTATCCTTCCCACGATTCGGAGCTCAAGTTGCAAAATCCATGATGCTATTCCCTTGACCAGGTAAGGCTGGCGTCGGGCGTAGCCTTGTGGTCGGTCGACCTGGTGTGAGCCAATCAGACGCGCTAATGGACTAGATTATGCACGAGCCTCCCAACCACGCCCAAGAGCACAGGCGACGAGGCTCCAAGATGGGGATTATATAGTTCGAAAGAGACGAAATGTGCCCAACACCCCTCGAAGCCTGTCACTATTAATGAGAGTGCATGATGTGCTGTGTCTTTGATGATTGTAGTAACAAATGTGGGGTGTCTTCTCCTAGTCGGGGAAGCCAGCGGTAAGTTATGCTCGGCATCACGAAGCTCTCCATATCTATGGATGCGCCCACAGTGTGAAGCTTGTCTGACGCGCATTAGGTGCCCCATATGACGAACAATAATTATAATTACGGCGGCAACTACCCTCCTATCAATAACCGGGCGCCTACTGCCCAACAAAGCTTCGCGACTTCCAGTGCGACAGCTGCGGACCCATACTATGGCGCTCCGTCGTCCGCGACGCCAACACGAACGTACCCAAATAATGATTACCAATATCAGCAATACCCACAACAGGCCAACACGAATAATGGCGGCGGGTATAATGGAGACGGGCAGCAGATTACTACAGCGTCTACATCTAAGAACACATCTCATCCTGTGTCTGTGGCACAAACCAGTTCGAAGGGGAAGGCTCCGGCTCCATCCATACCAGCGCAGGTGACAGGACCGCAGGAGCCCACGATTGACGATACCGCGGTGTCAATGGAAGAAGAGATGCGAAGGATGGTTGAAAGACTGCGAGACTACCAGTCAAAAGATCCAAAACTGTTCCTGCAGGTCTGGTCCTCAGTGAGGAAAACTACCACCGAGCAATCTCCTCAGCCGCAAGCAGAGGGGTCCCAAACCCAAGGCAGCCCAGTGGCACAACCAGCTAAAGCTTCACTACAGAGTCCAACTCCTGGCATTAATCAGCCAGCCGTACCAGCTAATGCTGCTAAGGTTGTTGCAGCGCCAGTGTCTGCACCTGCGCCGCCCCCCTCATCAAAGGGCAGAGAGGCAACGCAGCAAAGTCCGGATAGTTCAAAGTCGCCATCGACGAAAGCTAAGCAGCCAATGACTAGAGATGCTACTAATGCCAGGAGGAGGGCGAAGCGGGCCAACAGGTCAAAGGCCGCGCTAGCTGCGCGCGCAGAGGCCGAGCGTGCAAAGGCAGAGGCGGCGGCAGCAGCGCCGGCAGCACCGGCAGCTTCTGCTGCGATACCTTCCACACAACAGCCTACGCTGGCTACACCTGGCAAGACGGACGCGGTTGAATCCCAAGGGAACAATAGATTTACCACGAGCACCCCTAGAATAACGTCCGTTGCTCAACCACCCCAGAAGGCCTCTCCTGCTGTCGCTAATAAGGCGGCTAACACAACTCCAATCAATAACACTCAACAAACACCGGCTGCGCAGTCACAAGTCACAGGCCGTGCTCAACATGGAAGCCCTGGTGCAAACCCACGGCCACCACAGCAAGGTTCGACGTGGCCTACAGATAAACGAGACGCCATCGCAGTAACGGCAGCAAGTGTCCTCAATGAGATCCCAGAGAATGCTGGGAAGAAAATCCTGGCACGACAAATCCGAGACATGTTGGAAGGTAACCCAAGTTACATTGAGTTGTGCGAAATGATTGAGAAACTGGGATTCAGGATGGATAGAGCACGGTTTGCTAAAACCTTACTTGCTGTCTTACCCGGCAATACCAAACCTAAGCCTCAGACACCTCGTGCCACGGCCGTGACCCCTGTATCAGGGCAAGCGGTTTCTGTTCCCTCTGCGCCTCAAGCACAAGTGTCCCAGCAGAAAACTCCACAGCCAATACTACCACCAAGGGCAGGGGTAGCAGCAGGGCAGACTGCGATAAGGCCCCCATTAACACCTGGGACCACACAAACTCCACCACAGGCTGGCCAGACGCCGGGTTCTGAGACTCCTATGAATGGGATGGAGCGTCGACCAGTAGGTAGGCCACGAAGAGACGGGCGGCCTGCGGGGTCTCCATATGTCAAAGCGAGGACAGGTCGCGGAGATGGCAGGCCACGAAATGACGGGCAGCCTGTGTCTTCACATGCTCGACGTGCTGCAGGGGAACTGGAAAATCAGGCGTCTCCCGTAGCCATCACTCAACAACTGTCCAATGCAACCGAACCTGCTACTACAACAGCAGCCGGTACGCCTGGGTCAGTAACCACAGCTACGCAGACTGCACCGACCGAGCCCCCTTCGACTGCCCCAGCAACTACAGCACCGCCAGATGCATCAGAGTCTCAGCCCCAGTCGCACCCTCCGCCTACATCAGCAACAACAGCTCCACCAAATACACCAGGACAGCCGAATACTCCGTCTGTGTCCCAGGGTCCAGGAGACTCAGCTCCATTGAGTACTGAAGAAATACACCACATGGCGCTCCTAAAGGCTTACGTGGCCAAACCCTGGCGAGCATCAGATCCATCCTCTACCCAAGAGGGAGCTGCTAAGACTTATTTGTCGCCATACCAAAACGACGCTGCTCCTCCTCCTCCAAAGAGTGGTTGGAAGACGTGGCGAGACTCAACAGCAACGCAAACAAATCCTTATCCTGCAATAACTCAAGCAAGTCCTTACCCGGCAACAAGTCAAGCACATCCTTACCCAGCAACAATGCAAACATATCCTTATCCCCCTCGCCAACATATTCCTTGCCCAACAGCTGCGGGCACCGGTCCTAGCCCAATTGCACATTATAACCCTCCATTTAGTACACCTACAGGACCGCCTCAGCATGGCCCATTTCAATCAGTGGCGTACCCCTACCACCGCCACGGAAATCAGCCACCACCACTGCCACCAAATGTGCGCATACTTGCAGACCAATCATCAATATCACCAAATGTACGCATAATCACAGGCCAATCATCTGGACCTCAGCCAGCGCAGGCACCAGCTATCCCTGCAGCCCCTTTAACAAAGGAGGCACAAGCAAGGAAAAGAACCCTTGCTGAGATTATTGATCTCACAAAGGGTGAATCTTCAGATAAAGGGGAGGAGCCAAGTGAGAAGAGGCAACGGATTGATCCCAGTGCCGGAGAACGGATCAATAATTCATCCGAAATGCACGGACCCAAAGCAGGAGAGATTCCGACGCGACTGGCACCTCCTAACCCCGTCCCTTTTCAACATCACCACCAACAATACGCAAATCCACCATCTCACAATAATGCCAGGAACGTCACCGTTAATCCTCAAGCTGAAGTCACCAGAAACCCACTTCTAGAATACGACGGAATCGTAAAGAGCATCGACCGCTCCCTTGCCCTCCGCAAGTCGCGTTACGATCCAAAGACGATAGCACGTGACATTCTCATTTCCACCAGCAAGCATCCCACACAGCGGGGTCTGAACAGCCATCTCGAGCAACTAAAGAAGCGATTCACAAAAGTCGATAACACTTCCGACCTCAGCACTTTCCGCTGGGACATTGTCGACCCGGGCGGCGCCGCAGTCGGATCCTCAAGCATGCCTCCTCCCTACGCACTCCCCCTCGGCGAATCCTCGCACCAAAAATACGGTCCCAGCCGCCCGAGCGGCCTCCGCAATGAAACCGCAATCGTAATCCCCGACGACAACGACGTCGATGAGGAAATAGACCAAGACGCCGCTGCTGCTGCGCAACTCGCCCCACCACCCCCTAAGCGCCGTGGCCGCCCTCCCCGAGACCCTAACGCCCCTAAACCCACGCCAACGCGCGTCCTCACCCGCACCCGACGCACCGCCAACGGTCCTGACGCTGCTAATGACATCGAGGAGCTCGAGCTCGAGCTCCCGCCTCCTAAGCGCCGCGGCCGCCCGCCCCGCAACCCCGCGAAGGTTCCAGAGCGCCCGCGCTCCGTCCTCGGACAGCCACGGTACCATCCTTTTTTATGTGAGTGGCTCGGCTGCAAGGCCGAGCTGCAGAATCTGGAGACGTTGAGGAAGCATGTGTATATCGTTCATGGGAAGATTACTAGCGCGGCTAAGGAGTCGGCGAAGGAGTTTGTGGCTAAGCCGTGTTTGTGGGGGAAGTGTGGGAGGGGTGGGAAGTCGCGCGATGGGGAGGGGGATGTTGAGATGGGTGGTGTGCTGCAGCAGCACGGGGAGGTGTATGGGGATGAGGAGGCGTTTAGGGAGCATGCGGAGAAGGCGCATATTGTGCCTATGGCGTGGCATATGGGTGATGGACCGCGCGGGAGCACTATTGGTACGTTTCTTTCCTTGTACCCTTTTCTTTGTTTACTCCTTCTTTGTCCTCTCTCCCCGCCCCCGCTACCCCTTCCCGCTCACGTGATCGGATCTTAATACTAATCCGGCGAACAGATGGCAACGAATCAGACCACTCCTCGTACCTCAACTCGCCCGTCACCGGACGCCCTGTCACGCCCTCGATCGCTACGCAGGCTGTCTCTACCCACCCACCGCGTCGTAGGGGACGCGCACCAGCGGGAAGGGAGTGGAGCCAGTGGGAGTACTGGTGTGGGCCTAAGTATGTGCTTAAGTCTGCGCAGCTTGGCGGGGAGAGTGCGTATGTCCATGGCGGGTGGGTTGATGGGGCGGAGGAGACGGATAGGGTGTATGGGGATGAGCTGAGGAGTGCGGCTAGGGCGAGGGCGGGGGTGGTGGTTTATAGTAGGGAGATGCCGGCGGATATGAGGGCGGCGTTGGGGCTGTGAGAGGTGGGATGGGTGGAGATAGAAAGTCGGCTGGGGAGGGCTGCTGTTGTGGGAGGTGTTGTTTGTTGGTTTGTTCATCATACCCTCGGGTTCAGCGGTATTTGTATGTTTTATGTCACCGTAGGCGAAGGAGCTTGAGCTTGGGCTTGCATGGTTTTGCTTTGCTTGTTCTAAGGCATGGCGTTTGGGAAGGGGGAGTTATGGGAGTGGGGTGTTATGGGAGAGAAGGGATTATGGGATGGCAGGATGGATGGATGGTGGGTTAGTGGTGGGTTGTACAAGGAGAGGTGAAATACCAGCAGTACCCGCTAAGTAAATAGGTAGTTGAAATCAAACTGGTGATACGACGGGGTTCGTACCTGTGGTACTGTGGGATCGTGTAGCGCCGGGGTCTTTATAAGGCCTATATGTACAAACAGCGATTCGTAGGGCCTTTATGCAGGGCAGTACTTAATAGAAGCCACTGTAAAGTTTCGCATAGTAAGGATTAAAGTTTACAGAAAATTAAAAATTTCAAGTCAATGAAATAATATGATAAAAAAATCCAGGCCTTTTTTATTTATTCCACCCTCGTTTCCAATTCATCTTCTCTACTCTATATGAGTTGTACCTATACCCCAATCCCCGCCCCCCCTTGCATATCCCTTGGCAAGAAAAAGAAATCATGATACCCTAAATACCGAACTGCCAAAAAAAAAACAAAAAAAGCAAATATAAAGATCGACCGACGCCACAAAAATAAGCTTTTAAGCTTCAATTCATGACACCTCCACACCTCCACACCACCTCTCAACCCTCTCACTCCTTCTTCCCCAACCCATTAGCAATCTTCGGCCACACCACCGCCACCTCCAGCGCCTTCAGCACATCCCCCCTCAAATCCTCCCCATCCTCAACCCCACAACTAATCCTTACAAGATCATCATACACCCCCACCGCCTCCCTCTGCTCCTGCGGAATCCCCGAGTGCGTCATGCTGCTCGGCACCTCGACCAGGGACTCCACTCCGCCCAGCGACTCGGCGAGCACGAAGAGCGAGGTGGACTGGCAGAACTTCTCGGCCGCGGCGGCGCCGCCTTTGATGCGGAAGGAGAGCATGCCGCCGCCCATACCGTTGCGGTGCTGGCGCAGCGCGATGGCGCGGTGGGGGTGGGATGCTAGACCGGGGTAGTTGACTGCGATGACGTGTGGGGAGGCGGAGAGGGCTTCCGCGACGAGCTGGGCGTTTGTGCTCGCCTCGCGGGCGCGGAGGTGCAGGGTCTTGAGCCCGCGGTGCGCGAGCCAGCAATCAAACGCCGATGGAATGGCACCAATCGCATTCTGCAAGAACCCGAGGCGCTCCTTCATCTCATCCGAGTTAAACGCCGCGACGCCCATGACCACATCCGAGTGCCCATTAATATACTTGGTAACACTATGCACCACGATATCCGCGCCATGATCGAGCGGGTTCTGCACATACGGGCTCAAAAACGTGTTATCCACCACGACCATGATGCCGTGCTCGTGCGCCTTGGCCGTCACGGCGCGGATGTCGACGAGGCGCAGCGTCGGGTTCGAGGGCGTCTCGATCCAGATCAGCTTCGTGTCCGGGGTGATGTGGGCGGCGACGTCGACGGCGATTTCGGGGGTGAAGGTTACGGAGACGCCGTGCGCTTGGGCGACTTGGGTGAAGTACCTGTGTGTGCCGCCGTAGACGTCGGATACCGAAATGACGTGGCTGCCCGCCGCGAGAGACTGCAGGATCACCGCAGTAGTCGCGCTCCCCGAGGAGAAAGCGAGAGCGTATTTCGCGTGCTCCAAAGCCGCGACCGCGGTCTCGAAGTTATGGCGATTCGGGTTCGAGGAGCGCGAGTACTCGTACTCCCCCACTGGGACACCGACGGCGGTCTGGGCAAAGGTTGTGGAGAGGGAGATGGGGGCGATGACGGCGCCGGTGACGGGGTCGTGGGGGGAGCCGGCGTGGACGGCGAGGGTACCGAAGCGGTGGAGGGGGGAGG